>JAODAL010045964.1:0-31415 GCA_025379985.1 Phyllomedusa bahiana | reverse complement strand
GTTTTCCTTCTCACCCTGCGTTCTTACTTAGGTTTTTTTTACCCCCATTGCGCTTTGTGCAGGTTATGATCTTGTCCCTGCATCCTTAGAAGCTCTTTTGTCTTGCCCTGTTGTAGGGTTAGATTTGACTTTTTTAATTGGTCTGTGGACAGGAGTTTTTATAAAGGTGCTAAACAGCTGTTTTAGTGCAGGAAATGTTTTGGAGATCTAATAGTTGTGGAGCTAGAACTGTTAATGGTTGGTAGGGGAAAATACTTATTTTCTCATGCAAAATTTTAAAAAAATTTTTTTTAAAGTGGGGGCCCCAAAAAGTTTTGGCACCCCTGCAATTCTGTCAGTAATTCAGTTTTTTCCGGAAAATGATTGCAATCACAAATTATTTGGGGTATTATTATCTTCTTTAAATTTGTTTTCAATGGAAAAAACCAAAAAAAAGAATTGTCTAAAGCCAAATTGGGATAAAATTCCCACTCAAACAAAAAAAAGGGGGGGACAAAAGTTTTGGGCATTTTGAAAAATCTATGAGCTTCTCTAATTTTGGGTTTAATTTAACAGCACCGTAATTCCCTGTGGCCCCAAAATGTTGGAAAACTAAATCACATTAAAGCCGTAGCCCATGGATTAAAAAAAGTTGAAAAAACCCCTGCCCTGTATCCTTGTGTTTTTCCACTTTAAAGCTGGAAAAAAGAAAGAAGACCAAAAAAACTTTTCTGAGGACTTGAGATCCAATTATGAGGAAGCATAGCAATCTAAAAGGTAAAGCCCATCTCTAAAGCCGTGTTCTATGTTACCGTGCCAGTTCATCAAAAAGGGTTTAACCCCTGGCATGGGCAAACCCCCTAGATGGGGAAGGGAAAAAAAAAAATTGACGAGAGATTTCAACACAGATGTGTGGAGGTGGATAAAGAACCGGGACCATCCAAACAAGTTCAAGCTGCCCCACCGAGGGGGTACAACAGTGTCACCGTATACCGTCGGCGTCTGAAAAAAAGGATGTTGGTGGTCCCCGGAAAAACCCTTTTTTTTTTTACCCCCGAGACAAAAAAACCCCGGGCTGGGTTTTGCCCAAACTTACTGGGCCCTAAAACGTTCTGAAGAATTTCTTGGTGGATGAGAAAAAGTAGGTTTTTTGGGAAAAGGCATCAACATGAGTTTACGGGAAAAAAAAAAAAGAGGCATTAAAAAGAAAAAAACCGGTCCCTACAGTCAAACATGGAGAGGTCCCGAGTTTGGGGTTTCTTTTTGGGCCCTTTGGGCCCGGACTGCTTGACGGTGCTGGCATTATGAAGTTGAAGAACCAAAAAATTTGCACATAAATTGGGCCCCTGTGAGAAAGGGGTTCCCTCAGAGGTCATGGGGCTTCAGCAAAATGACCAAAAACACCTTCAAAAAGCACTAAAAATGGTTAGAGAAAGCACTGGAGCTTCTAAAGTGGCCAGCAATAGTCTAGACCCGAATCCCTAGAACACCTGTGGAGAATTCAAATGGCGTTTGGGAAAAAGGGACCCCTTCAAATCTCGGGGCCTGGAGCAGTTTTGCCAAAGAAAAATGGTTAAATTCCGCAGAGAATTGTAAGAAACTCATTGATGGTTACGGAAGCGATTTGTTCGCAGTTATTTTGGCTAAGGGTTTTGCTACCCAAATATTGGTGAGGGGTCCAATACTTTTTTTCCGGCCCCCCTTTTTTAAGTTTTGGGGAAAAATGATCAAAGTTTTTTTTTTTGGGCTTATTTGTTTTTGTTTTTTCATTGCAAGCAAAATAAATGAATTATTAATACAAAACAATTTTGATTTCAACATTTTAGGGGAAAAACTGGTATTATCTGACAGAATTGAGGGGGGTTTCCCAAAATTTGGCCACCCCTGTTAATTTATACAAAAGTTTTTCTGGATTTTATTCTGGATATTCTATATCTCAATGTTAAAATTAATCTACCATTAAAATTAAAGACTGTTCATGTCTTTGTCAGTGGGCAAACATACACAATCAGCAAGGGATCAAATAATTACTTATTTCACTGTTTTCTTTTATTCTTATTTTGTTTTAGGTTTACTGTGCAACATAATTAATATGCTACATTCACTTTGTGGGTTGGCTCAGTTACAGGGATACCAAATGTTTATAGTTTATTTTTATATTTTACTACTATTGCACAATAAAAACACTTTAAAAAGTTTTTTGTTGCCTTGATTTTTTTTTTATTGTTCCACCAGTGAAGCAGTATGTGGGCTTGTTTCATGTGGCAGGATGTAGTTTTTATTGAAACTGTTTTTGGGTACATGGGACTTATTGATTAACTTTTATTATCTTTTTAGATGTAAGGATGGAACAAAAGGCAAATGCATCATTTTTTACTGTGGTAATCATACAGTAGCAATAACATATCAAATTTATTTTTGGATCATTATGATCAAAGTGATACCCTACAGTTTCATGTCTTTGTCAGTGGGAAAACTTCAATCAGCAAGGGCTCAAATAATTATTTCCTTCACTGTATGTATATATACACACACACACACTATCTCACAAAGTAAAGTAGTAGTAGTAGTGAAGTAGTTATTGTTCAGCTTGTATAACAGTCTAAATTTGGTGTTCCCTCGAAATAACTTACAGCCATCAATGTCTAAACTGTTGGCAACAAATGTGAGCACACTCCTAAGTGAAAATGGACAAATTGTGTCCAATTTGCTATTTTCCCTCAATATTCTCATTTATAAATAGTACCTCACAAAGTGAGTACACCACCCACATTTTTGTAAGATTATATATTTTATATATATATATATATATTTATTATATATATATATATATTTATTATATATATATATATATATATATATATATATATTGTCCAAGCCCTGCTCTTAGTTAATTCCACTATTGTCATTATTATACCAGATGCAGATAAAAAAATACTGCAGAAGTATGAGATGACAATAATAGGAATGACATGTCTCACAGCTCGGCCACCTGATGATATTTCATATTAATTCTTTGTTTAAAGAGGAACTTTCATCATCTACTTCCCTATATTTTCTTTTCCATGCTATACAATGCATATTAAAACTTTAAGTAAGCTTCCTCCTCTTAGGGGAGCATTTTATCTATACTATAATTACTTCTTAGTCTTTGTTACACATCTGCTTTACACTCAGAAACATGCAGTGAAGCATATGACGGGGATCAATTCAATGGGTACTTTTCTGTTTGCCAAAATGAAAGACCCCTGGTTAATTTGTACATAGGTGTTTATTTAGCTGCTGCCTATACATGTCCCTAATATTTGGTGGTGAACTAAAAGGGAGGGTAAGTACTGCTTTAGAGCAAATACCCTTTTGTTGTAAAATAGGATTGATTTTCGTTACAAATAGATATCATATTTAGCTTTTATATATATGGCATTTAATACAATGTCATGTTACAGCATATACAAAGAAAGAAGCAATTACTATGGTAAATATATATTTGGGGTGAAAAACTATCATTCAGCATTCCAAAGTTCAGTTAATTACCATAGACAAGTGCTAATAGATTGGAAACAGCTTTATTCCAATTTATGCTAATACAATCTCACTATGAATCAGTATAACATCCATCAGAGCTGTTACAGCCATTTTCTTTCTGTTGTCTTAAAAATAGTAGGTAAGCACAGTGTTTTAATTAGAATGCCATGACAGGTTCTGTAGATGGAACTGTTCAATTCTCGTGAACAGAATTAGGTGTCATGCAAATTTTTTTTTAATGGTGTGAGTATTAGAATACATTAATTATCACTGTATGTCCAAATATAATTCCACATATAATGTACCTTATGTTCTAGGAGCTTCTAGGATTTGTGCGTTGAGTACAAAATACTAAGCATTAGTGTAATTATGTATAATACATTTTAGTGGAAAATATTAAAATTTAGACAAACTGTTAAAAATGTTTACCCCTCCCCCCCCAATACTATCCATATTCAAATTAACACAAGGGAAAAAACGAGGACCCTGTAGCATTCCACAAGTCATTTCCAACTCATTGAGCCTTAAAATATGACTGGGAGTAAAGCCAAACCAGATACTTATATGCAGACAGCTGTTTTGGGCTGTTTGCCCCTCATCTGTAAAGTGTAAAATACAAGTTGGCTAAGTAAGAGACACTTGATGTAGCTCAAAAAGGTTGCTATCTCTTATGAGGTAGAGGCACTATATAGCTGTGTGGAGACATGTATGTCATTGTCGCTCCACTTTTGCAAGGCTCAATGAGTCAGATGTGACTTAAGGAACACTGTATCCAGTAGGTGATGCTGGAGATCTAGCTCTTTTTCATTGATCTTATTTAAATATATTTAAATTTCAGTTGAGTAATCATGGTATATAAGACTCTACACACCTATACGATGCCTCAGACTATTGAGAAACTTTACCGCTTTTGAGATATATATACATGTAGCATGTATTTTACTTAATCTAGTAAGGCCATGTGTATGCATATGTGCCCCACTTATGAGGTTTCAACATTTGATTTTAAAGCAGGTCAGTAACAGTTAAAGGTGTTGTTTAATGGAGCTAACTCCTGTCCATATGCCCTATTAGGGTATATAGATATTATATATTGAAGGCCTACTTCAATGAGTAAGGATAGAGAGATGACTGATGGTGGTTACATGAACGATCATTCAGATGTCATACTACATCTATCCATGACATTGTCTGGCCAGACAAGACGTATCCTCACTAATTAGGGATGGTGACTCCATTCTAGAAGTTACCTCTTATGAGAAAAAGCATTAACGTAATGTAAAAAGTTAGAAAGTGATTTTTGGAGCCATCACATCAATTCTGTATGCACAGTATCCAAGATACTCATATAACATGTGTTGCACAGTGTGTACCACATCCTCAAACATTTAGGGTATAAAACAGTCTCAGACTGGCCCACAGGGGAACAGGGCAAAGCCCCGGTGGGCTCATCCTGCCTCAGAATGCCCGGGCCCTCTGTCCCGAGCATTCAGAGACCGTGACTGCTCAGCCTTAGCAGAGCAGTGCCACTGGCACTCTGCTCCGCTAATCCGCCTGGTAAGCCTAAGGCCTTAGGTCTTAAGCCTACCAGGCATCGGCCCCTATTGGTGATATGGGTGGCATGATGACATCATATCATCGCACCACCTATGCCGGGCTTCACAGGGAGAAGACGGCCTGTGCTCATCCCGTTGGGGGTACAAGAGACATATGAGTTCATTATTTTTTTGTTTTTTTACTAATGGGGCCCGAACTTCCTACCTATCTACCAGAGCCCCACCTATAGCCTACCTAACTACCAAAGACCAACCTATAACCTACCTACCTACATGGAGCCCACCTAAAGCCTACCTACCTATGTGATGCCCCCCTATAACCTACTTACGGCCTACGTACCTGGGGCCCACATACAGCCTACCTATCTAGCTACCTGGGGCCCACCTACAGCCTACATACCACATACAGCCCCCCTACAGTCTACCTAACTAGCTACCGACCTGGGCCCACCTACTCCCTACCTACTACATGCGACCCACCTACAGACAACCTATCTACTCATGTGGGGCCCTCATACAGCCTACCTACCTACGGCCCACCTACAGTCTACCTACCTAGTGCCTGGCAACAGTCTACCTAGCTACCTGGGGCCTAACCACTGCCTACCTAGGAACAATCTTCCTACCTACCTACCTGTAGCCTACCTACCTAACTGGGACTTATTTACCTACCTATGGCCTACATATCTACCTACCTGGGTAGGTCTATAGATCTGGGACCTAATTGATGTCTACCTACCTACCTAGGGCCTATCAATGTAACAGGGATCTACCTAGCTACCTGGTGCCTACAAACCTATCTAACAAGGGTCTATCTAGATACCTTGGGCCTAACTACCTGGCAATATAAATTTGCGGGGCACAGCTCATAGCTGTAGCACAGTCTTCAGGGGTTTAGTCCTCTGTTCCTTCCCACCCCTCTAGGAGACTTTGCCTCTATGCTCTGGCCTGTACTCTCTCCCACCCATAGAAAGTTTGTACAGAGGAGGAGGGCAGTGAGGAAAAGTGAGGATTCTTAGATATTTGTGTCCAAATCTGCAGGGACAAGTGGTGGCCAGGACACCGTATGGAGGTAATATGCGGTCTGCAGAGTCTGTGTACACTGGTATCTAACACTATATGAACACTGTATGGAGGTAATATACGATCTGTAGAGCATGTGTACACTGGTATCTACCACTATGTGGGTGTTATACTGTATTGGTCTTTGTATACCGATCTTTATTCAGCAATAGTGTAGGAGCATAATTCAGTCACTATGTGGTGGTAATTTGTGGACATGTTCTGGTGGTTTATTTGGGTCCTTATGTAGTAGTGTTATTGGTTATGCTGGTCTTGGTATAGTGGGATTTATTTGGTAGCAGTATGATGATTATATGTATGGTGAGGTATTTGCTCTTTGTATTATCTAGTAACTGCATCACTATTATTAACAGGCATCAGTAAATGTTCATGGTCAGGGAGTGGGGGCATCCAAAATTTTTCTATGGGGCCCAGGCTTCTCTAGTTATGCCCCTGAGACCAGTGGTTAGCAGAACAAACTCTGAAAATACCATTTCAGATATCCTGGGTCACAAGAAGAGACTCTGCCAGACTGCCTGTGTGACTAGAAAAGGATTCTGAAGATACCAAGTCAGTGATCTTGGGTCACCAGCCCTTTGAACAGGAACCCAGCTAGACAACTGAGCTACAGAACCCGGGGGGTGAGATGGGATGGATGAGGGGAGGGAGGGAGGAGAGAGACAGACAGACAGACCAGGCCTTCCCGCAACACACATGTTGCACTTGAGTTCCTCCATTAAAGAAGTGCACTGGTTTACTGCAGACCCCTGACTCTCTGGACTTATTTCCCATTATGGTGCACCACATATTACCAGCTCTTCCAGAAAACAGTAAGTCAAGGCGACACCTCAACGGTGTCCGTAGAGGTCAGACCTCCTCTTACCTGGGCACTGTATCTGTGTGCTGTTGTGATGTGGTTGTGATGTGGCGGGGAACCGCGAAGCTCAAAGAAACAGGGACTATCAGTTAACTTAATGAGCGGTCGCATGGATTTTCAGGTGAGCACCTACGAAATCACATGGCCATCGATGATCAATGTTCATCAGTGTTCACTGCTTGTTCAATGCTCATCAAGTGTTCAACTGCAAATCCATGTGGATGCTCATTTAGTTAATTTAAAATCCTTGGTGCAGCATGCAGCAGCGATTCACTGCAACCTTACTTAAAATGTCAATGATTCATTTCCATAAGCATGCTCTGTTCTTAAGAGGTCAATCTACAACAATGTTATACATAGTTCAAGTCCAACTTTGACTTACAGTGGGTACGGAAAGTATTCAGACCCCTTTAAATTTTTTCACTCCTTCTTTCATTGCAGCCATTTGGTAAGAACCAAAAAGTAAATTTTTTGCTGATTGTTACGAATGGCGCATTCGTAGCTCGGTACATGCCCCAGTGACGGGGCCGCGGGTGCACTCGTTCCCCGAGCGACATATACTCACCCAGCCGCGCTCCTGCCCATCAGCATCCCCCTGCCAGCCGGTGCGCGTGCACCCATCATTTAGGGTGTGCGCGCGCCGGCTCGCTCAGATTTAAAGGGCCAGCATGCCGGTAATTGGTGATTGCCGGCCGCTGACCTTATATCAGGGCTCCACCTCCAATGTGACCTTTCCGGATCTTTAGTGCCTTGTGCCTATCGAAAAAGCATTCCCTGAGTCGTGTCTATAACCTGTGTGCTGAAACTCTTGCCTCCTTCCCTCGACCACAAACCTTTGCCGCTTGTCCTGACCTTTCCAACAGTCCCCGACAACGACCTATCCTAACGAATTTGTACCACGCTACACCTTGGCTGCCACCGCAAGTAAGTCACATCAGGGGTAGTGACCTGGTACACTCCCGCCGCAGCAAGTCCATCCCGATTTGCGGCGGGCTCTGGTGAAAACCGGACCTACTTAGACTGTTCTCCCCGGCATGGCTTATAACACCGCCTGCGGTGGACCAGTGGATCCACTACCTGCTCATCCGTTACACCAGGCATTCTCAAACTGCGGCCCTCCAGCTGTTGGGAAACTACATCTCCCATCATGCATTTATATAATCTATAAGAGTGGGAATGATGGGAGTTGTAGTTTCCTAACAGCTGGAGGGACGCAGTTTGAGGATGCCTGCGTTACACTGATTAATGTACACTCTGCATCCCATCTTGAAATTAAAAAAACAGAAATGTAGATATTTTTGCTAATTTATTAAATGAGAAAAACTGAAATATCACATAGATTTAAGTATTCAGACCCTTTGCTCAGTATTGAGTAGAAGCACCCTTTTGAGCTATCACAGCCATGAGTCTTCTTGGGAATGATGCAACAAGAATTTGGGGATCCTCTGCCACTCTTCCTTGCAGGTCCTATCTAGTTCCCTCATGTTGGATGGTGAACGTTGGTAGACAGCCATTTACAAGTCTCTCCAGAGATGCTCAATTGGGTTTAGGTCAGGGCTCTGGCTGGGCCAGTCAAGAATGGGCACAGAGTTGTTCTGAAGCCACTGCTTTGTTATTTTAGCTGTGTGCTTAGGATCATTGTCTTGTTGGAAGGTCCAGAGCACTCTGGAAGAGGTTTTCATCCAGGATATTTCTGTACTTGGCCGCATTCATATTTCCTTCAATTGCAACTAGTCGTCCTGTCTCTGCTGAAAAACACCCCCATAGCATGATGCTGCCACCACCATGTTTCACTGTTGGGATTGTATTGGCCAGGTGATGAACAGTGCCTGGTTTTCTCCACACATACCGCTTAGAATTAACACCAAAAAGTCAATCTTCATCTCATCAGACCAGAGAATCTTATTTCTCATAGTCTGGGAGTCCTTCATGTGTTTTATGCAAACTGTATGCGGCTTTCATAAGTCTTGCACTGAGGACAGGTTTCCTTTGGCACACTCTGCCATAAAGCCCCGACTGATGGAGGGCTACAGTGATAGTTGACTTTGTGGATCTATCTCCCATCTCCATACTGCATATCTGGAGCTCAGCCACAGTGATCTTGGGGTTCTTCTTTACCTCTCTCACCAAGCCTCTTCTCTCACGATTGCTTAGTTTGGCTGGTCATCCCAAACTTCTTCCATTATAGGATTATGGAGGCCACTGTGCCATTAGGAACCTTGAGTGCTGCATAAATTCTTTTGTAACCTTGGCTAGATATGTGCCTTGCCATAATTCTGTCTCTGAGCTCCTTGGGCAGTTCCTTAGACCTCATGATTCTCATATGCTCTGACATGCACTGTGAGCTGTGAGGTCTTATACAGACAGGCGTGTGCTTTTCCTAACCAAGTCCAATCAGTTTAATTAAACACAGCTGGACTCCAATGAAGGAGTAGAACCATCTCAAGGAGGATCAGAAGGAAATAAACAGAATGTGAATTAAATATGAATGGCACAGGAAAGGGTCTGAAAAATGAACTTTTTGGATCTTACCAAATGGCTGCAATTAAAGAAAGAGTGAAAAGTTTAAAGGAGTCTGAATACTTTCCATACCCACTATATTCACATAGGCAATATACATAAGCAACTAATTACAATGCTATTTTATAAGTATCCACATTTATTTTTTTCCTCTGCTTCAGGCACATGGAGTTTCAAATGAGAACGCTGTGGTCTATTATACCTATACCTTGCCTTGTGACGTTTCAGGGAGCTCTACTACCTTAATAGTCAAATACATGACTGTTCAAATGTGGTCTGCATTGTAAAACTCAGGTACTGTTGAAATTGGTGAAGCAGCTAAACAAGCTATGATCAAAGCCATAATGTAGAACAATCTCCAACACAGATTTAATAAATGTTTACAGAATGTTTTATACTTTCTATATTTTTATTTTTAAACAATTATACTTTTATCAGATAAAGTTAGTAGAGAGTAATAGGATTTTATAGCTTAAATTTTTCATTTCATTTTATTTTTCTAGCATATCTGACATAGAGAGATTTAGGATGCATTCATCAAAAAATGCAGCCTTAGGGTGCGTTTTTATGATGCATCTGCTGCATGTGAATGAAACCTTGACCATATGTGATGGCAATGGCAGCATAATTTTGTTAGTAAAATAGCCACTATAAGTGAAAGTGGTTTCATGTATGCAGCAGCCACATTGTGGGACGCTCCCCTTAAAGGTGATTTGCTATCATAGACAGGGATGGCATATTGATAGGACATTTGGCGAAAACAAAAGGCCACGGCATTTACAAATAGTGGTGGTGTGTTATAGAAGAGGTGTGCTGTACTGACAGTGAACACATTAAAACCCAGTTTTTCCAATGAAAAGCATTTTGGATCTGAGCTGTTGATGCTTTGTCCCCTAATGGGTTAAATGAAAAGTGTTTCTGTGATTTATTTGTGGATTGATGATTGTGTGTCTAATATGTAGCTTTGTTCATTATCTTATAGCTATTTTTATTTTTAATATAATAATGTTGCTGAATTTTGGTAATATTCTAACTTATATGTAACAACATTCCCATCTGCACTACTTTTGCTTGAGAAAGAAGGCATCTACCTTCGCAATGTTACACAGGTGTGTATTTGGCTCCTTTCTATTGAACTAATATGGACTCTGCATGGACTTCTATATAATGGATGTGAATTCCATCTTGACATATGAGCTGACAACAGGTTTTTACTTTGATTCCAAATGTTTCTGATGTACTAAGTTGTGTGTGGAATTTTGTGTTTATTAACCCCTTAACTCCCAGGCCTGAAAAGTAGTTAATGACCAGAACTTTTTTTTAGTTTTTGCCTCCTTGCGTTTCAACAGTTGTAACTTTTTTATTTTTTCAATGATGCAGTTGTATGAGGCCTTGTCTTATTCGAGACAACTTGTACTTTATGGGGGAATAGTTTAAGTTCACTTATAAATAATTGCAGTTTTTTTTTTTTATAAATCTTTTTAGTTTTTTTAAATTTTTTTTACACCGTTTACATTTCACACTTAACTTAATTCTATAGGTTATTACGGATACCTAATATGTGTAGGTTTTTTTGTGTGTGTAATTTATGCAATTATTTTTTATTAAATATTTATTTTTATTTTATTCTTTATTTTTTACATTTTTTTACACTTTTTATGTGTTTTTTTTTACTTTTTAAAAAAGAATCCATGAAGGGAGAACTGTTTTAAATTTTTTTTTTTACACATATGCTAATACATTATAATCTGTGTCAGTCTGACACAGGCAGTGATTAGGACAGCACACAGTGTGTTCTAGTCACTGGCTTAGTACACAGACAGCTCTGGGGCCACTCTAGGTTCCCAGAGCTGACTGTGCAGCCGTTCCCCGGGCTCTTTTGGGTCACCGGGTGTTCCGATCACCCGACAAGCGGGGAAACCCTTTGGGTTTGGGCCCGGGGTTTAACGCCCTGCCGCAATAAAAGGGGGTTAAAACCCCCGGGTTTCGCAGGTTTCCTCCCACCCCGGTGTTTGCAGGCCCATTGCTCTGAGATCGGGGCTGTGTATTTAACACCCCCAAAAAACCCCATTTCAGTTTGGGGGTGCCGCAAACCCCGAAGTCTAAAAAGCGACCCAAAAAGCCCTTCGTTTGAAGATTTAACGACCCGTCCCACCCGATTTCAAAAGCCCGGGGGGGGTTCATTGGGGGTTTTAAAAATTGCAAGAAATTGATAGCTAAAAGTGAAAATGGTCTTTTGGAATTTTGGGCTATTTTTGGTACTTTTTGGAGCTAAGAGGAGTTTCTTTATGGGCCCAAAACTGTTTTTTTATTTTCACAATAAAAAAGAAAATTATTTTTGGTTCCTTAGAAATATATTGATAGGATATGCCATCAATGTCAGATAAGTGTTGGTCCCACCCCTGTGACTTGCACCTATCCCAAAACCGACCCTTTTGGGAACCCCTTTTTTCAAAATTGGAGAAGTAAAAGCGAAAATTTGTGGCCCTCTCCATTCTTTTTTCAATAGAACTTCCAATATGCAAAACAATGTTTTTTATAAAAAATTTCCCCTTTTAAAGGGGATTGATGAAAAAAAAACCCAAAAAATAAAAATTTGAAAAATGGAGTAATAATAAAGTAAGCATTAAAAAAACTGTCACAATCCATTTTGGGTAAACTACAAAAAAAAAGTTTTGAGCGATTTTTTTCGACAAAGTTGAAAAGGGGAAGGGTTTTTTTATGGTGATCAAAAATTTTTCCCCAGAACATCCCGAAAATTTAAAGGTTAAAATCTGTGATATCTATTAAGATCGCCCCCTTTTTCGGCCCCTTTTTCCCCCCTTTGTAATTTTGGGGGCCAAAGCAAAATAGATTACAAAATTTTAAAACGGGGTGAAAATTTGTTTGCGACTTTCATAAATGGGATGCTGATGGTTGCGATTGGCGGGGAAAAATCACATGACCTCGTTTTACATAAAACAGCTTTTTCCTGTTTCAGCCCCCAAGTGTATCTCAGGTCTGATAGGGGTTTAGGACCTGCGTTCCCCTTTGGCCAAACGCTCACAAAATTAGTCTATTTCGCACAGAAAAACCCCTCTACTATTAGCTGGATCCCCCAAATTTTTAGTTAGATTGGGGATTTGAAAAATTTTTTGTGTTACTAGAAAATTTTAAAAGAGAATCTACCACGTAAATTAAACGGGGGTGGGGAGGGGGGGGGGGGGGGGGTGGGGGGGGTGGGGGGGGTTTTCCCGCGGGGCAACCCACAGACAAGTCTTTTCAAATAAAAAAACACGGGATAAAGTTCACCAAGAATAAGTGTAGCCCTTGAATTGGAATATCTTTATTTTTAAAACATTTTTTGCTTTTAAAAATTTTTTTTTCCTGGATTTTGGGGGCAGCCGGGAAACTTATATTGGAATAAACATCTTTTTCAAGTAACTGCGGGCCTCTTTTTTTAGCTGAAAAACCCCCCCCACTTTTATTATCATTTAAACATTTCAGATGGGGTGTTCAATTTTACCCATTCCACCGGGAAAACGTTGATATACCCAAACCTTGCACAAAAATTTAAAAAACCAAAACAATCTTGTAGCAGCCCCAGGTTTTTGTTGCCAAAAATCCGGGGAAACGTACGAAAACATCCCAGTTGGGGGTTTTTTTTTGACTTTTGCGACCCAGCCCCTGTTCATTGACGCAGCATTTTACTTTAATTTTTTAAAACAGCAATTCAAATTTCACCACGGGTGAATTTGAAAAGGTGCAAAAAATACCGTTTTATTATTCAAAAAAAAAAACATTACGTTTTTTTACTTTTGCGCCCCCAGCACTGTTCAAAAAACGTAGAAACAACGTAAATCTTAAAAAAAGCAATTTTTATATTCACCACAGGTGAATTGAAAGGTGCAAAAAAAAAATTTTTAAATTAAAAAAACCAAAAAGTTACGGTTTTGGGAAAATTTTGTGCCCCCCAGAAAACTGTTCATTACGCAGAAACAAAGGGTTAAATTTTAAAACAGCAAATTTATATTCACCAAGGGGGAATTGAAAGGTGCAAAAAATACCGTTTTTTAAAAATCAAAACATAAGAGTTACGTTTTTTTTGACTTTGGCGCAACCAGCACTGTTCTTTGGACGCGGGAAATTTTAGAAAAAATCAAAAAAACAGCAATTCTATTTTCCCAAAACCACGGGTGAATTAAAAAGGTGCAAAGAAAAACCCTTTTAAATTTTTAAAAAACATAACAGTTACGTTTTTTTTGGATTTTTTGCGCCCCCAGCACTTTTTTCATTGACGCAGCATTATTTAAATTTTTAAAACACCCCCCCTTCTATACCCACCACTGGTAAAATTTGGAAAGGGTCCCAAAAAATCCCATTTTTATTATATCAAAACATAACATTTTACATGTTTTTTTTTTTTTTTGCGCCCCAGCCCACTTTTCATTGACGCAGAATCTACTTTAAAATCTTAAAATGGGAAATTTTTAAATTTTCCCCAAACAGGGAATTGAAAAGGGAAAAAAAAATTACAGTTTTTTATATAAAAAAAAAACAGTTAGTTTTTTTTTTGACTTTTGCGCCCCAGCCTTTTTCATTGACGGGCATCTACGAAAAATTTTTAAAACAGAAATTCTATATTCACCACATTTAAAATTAAAAGGGTTTGCAAAAATACCGTTTATTATATAAAACATAACGTTAGTTTTTTTTTGATTTTTTGGCGCCCAGCACTTTCCCTTACAAAAGCAATACTTAAATTTAAAAACCCAGCAATTCTAAAATTCCCCAAACGGGGTGAATTAAAAAGGGAAAAAAAATCCTTTTTAATTATCCCAAAAAGATAACAAAAACTTTTTTTTTTGGGACTTTTGCCCAGCCCCAAGATTTTTTGATAGACCCTTTGGGGCATTTAAAATTTTTAAATCCAGCAATTTTTTTTGATTAGAGGGTTTTTGGAGAATAGTGTAAATTTTGACGTTTTTAATAAGAGATTTTTCCAAAAAAACTATTCCATACCTTCTCAAATTTTTATATTTCGGGAACAGGGAGCAAAATGCAGGGGGTTTTAAAGGGGCAAAGGGGGGGGTTTAGCACAGGGGAGTAGGGGGTTACGGGAGAAGGGGCTCCCTTCCAGTGGCTGGGGGGACAACAGATGCCGGGTTTGCGTTGCAGGACCGTCAGGTCTGTCATCGCTGGGGTCAGGGCCCTGTAAATCTAAGAAAACGAAATCGCGCCAATCGGGTTCCTTCATTGGTTAATAAAACCCTGAAACTAGCAATTTTTAACCTCCTCGTCCTCGCAGTCACTGGCCAAAAATTTTTCGTCTTTCGCATCATCAGAAACCCTTTCCAAAACTGAAGCACCCCAAATGTAACTGGGTTTTAACCCACCACGTGGAAATCCATTGCTGAAGACCTTTTTTGATGCAAAATGGGGTTTGGGGGCCCAGAAGGCATGTTAAAAGATAAAGGGAGGATGATTTAGTCGCTCTGAGCCCAAATTTCTGATGCCATCAAGGGAGGTGAAGGAACCCGGGTCAATGGGAAAAAAACCCGGGGCGGCCCCCGGCAACCCCGGGGCGTGCCCTTGCTTGTACCCCCGCGCTTCGGAAATAAAGAAAGCGGGACGACCAATTCCCTTTTTGATGATGATGATGATGACACATTGCGGATCCACCCGGGGTTTTTTTTTTCCGCAAAATTTTTGCTTGCAGCGCTTTAAAATTTGGACGAGGAGGAAGACTTTGGGTGGGCAATAGGGGCCCCCCCCACAAAAAGGGAGGGGGCCGGTCGCAAAAGGGCCGTTTGAAAAGATTCTGCCACCCACGGTCAGCGAAAAACCCCCGCCCCTCCTTACCCGCCTTTTAAAAAAGGGCCCCGGGAAACCTCTAAAAGCCTGGCCTTCTTTGAGCAAGCCTCTATTCACCCAGCGATGTCATATCCCGGGCCTTTTTCCCGTAAACCCCTAAGTAAGGCAAAAACCCTTTAAAGGGGTTTAAACCCCACCCCCAAACCTTTGTCAATCACATGCAGGGGTTTTGCGTTTTCCGCCCCCTCCCCTCCCCCCACCCCCAAAAGCGTTCCTCGGGCTCCCCATTTTCCTCAGATTCATGTTTCAGGGATCCAGCCCCCCCGCTTCAGCCTCCCCCGTCCCCCGGAGTCCCAAACCAGAAACCCCCAGGACCCATCCAAACCCCTTCTCCTTCCCCCCAAATTTTGACGACCTGCACGCCTTACAGCGGCAGTCAAGCAGCCGCCTTCTGTCTTCCAGGTTTGGGAGCAGAAAAAAAACATTTTAAAAACCCAAAACCCACCCCCAAACCCAAAAAAGCCTAAAACGTCGGCTTTGCCAGGTTTTTTGGGCCCCCTTGGAAATGTTCCCTTTTTTCCCGTGGGGTGGACACAGATGGGTTCCGCCACGCCCATGGCCCCCCCGATTTTGGCCCCCAATACCAGATCCCGAGCAGGCATTTCTTTTCCCAAAAAAAGGCCGCCCCGGGCCCGGGCCACCCACGGTCATCAAAAATTTTAAAAAGGCGCGTTGCCCTGAAATCTGTGCCCGGGAAAAAAAGCCCAAATCCTAAACCCCGGGACACATGGACTGTAAGCCCCGGCCAAGGCCGCTAAATCTCTGTGACAGCTCATTTGGGGTGAGCTGGGGATTCTCGGGGGATGACGGTGGCTCCGGGCCTCGCCCCACGCTCTTAAAAACCCGCGGGGAAAGGTTTGCAGGGCTCTTTCCCCCAAGGCCCTTTGGGGTTGGCATCCCCGGGGCCCAGAAAAAAACACCGGGCCCCGGTTTTTAAAAATTAATTCCCCTTTGGGAGACCGTCCACCCCACGGGTTCGGAGCTTTTGGAGGGCCAAGAAACGAGCCCGGGAGTGCTGGTGGGTTGACAAAACCTTTTTCCGGGCAAGGGGTTTGCGAAAAACGGGCGAAATCTCTGGCCGCCCTAAAAAATCGGTAGGTGGACAAAATCCCTTGCCTGGCACATGTAAAGGGAACCTTTCGTCCAGAAATTTCTAAAGACTCCCCCGGGTTTTGGACGCCTCCCTTGAAGAAGGCCGGGGCCCTAGTTCGCATTTTCGCCGTTCGCAACCCTGCTTCTCCCGCCTGGCTGCTTTGGGCAGCGCAGCTCGGCCCCCCCCTTCAACCGTTTTTTCATTTTTTACGGGCAACACGCGGGAAATTCCACCC
Organism: Phyllomedusa bahiana; assembly: GCA_025379985.1. NCBI lineage: Eukaryota > Metazoa > Chordata > Amphibia > Anura > Hylidae > Phyllomedusa > Phyllomedusa bahiana. The sequence continues at coordinate 14,715 of JAODAL010045964.1, read as the reverse complement.
TCCACATGTTTCCAGCGATTGTGGCAGCAGCGCAATGCCTTTAAACGCAGTACGAAGTGACACGGGCCCTGACAACACGGACGGACCTCGGGGGGGTTAAACCCAACCGAGAGTGGAGGCAGGTGAAAAGCTCTGCCCCAAACCTTTCCCAATTTTTTGAAGAAGCCACCAAAATGGTCATGCGGAAAAAGCCCTTGTCAGAAAGAAAATTTGTGGTGATCTTAGTTCTGGAACGTCTTTGGGGAAAACTCTGAAACAACAGGTCCCGCCACGACGGAGGAGGGGGACGGACACAGATGCGGCCCAACGGAGTTTCCTCCGTCAAATCCAAAACCCCCCGGGCAGTTTCAAAATTTCCCATGGGTTTTTCATTAGGCAGGGGTTTTTGGGGGTCCAGAGCTAGTGCAAGGTGGCCATTTAGCTCCAGGGTGCATCATCTCCCGGCAAGTCAGGGCTGTTTTTGAAGCTGTGCCGGAGGCAGCGGAGGGGAGGAGGGGGGAGGGGAGGGGGGAGGGGTGAGGTATTCCCAAAACACCGATGTTTTCCCCACGGGCCCTGCCTTGGAAAGAGGTTGGCGCGGAAATTTTTGGCGGGGGAGGAAGATGAGGAAGATCAGTTTTTTAGTGCCCCCCCCACCCAAGGGTTGGAAAATCAAAGGGTCCAACTCTCACAAAAGGGCTTGGAATTTCTCCAATTTCCCCCAAAAATGATACCGCCCTTTTAAGGGCCCTTTAAAATGAACAACAGTTTTCTGGGGTGGCCCCCCCTCCTGGATCCCCGGTACAAAACCCAAAAAACAACACTTTCCTTCCCTCCACCCAAATAGAGAGTAAAATGCAGGAAAAGGAGACCTTGTGATTGATCAAAATTTGGGGACAAACTGTTTTCATCTGCTTTGTTCCCCCAAATTTACGGTGGAACAACACAGCGACGTGACAGCAGTAAAAAAAAGTGCCAATAGGCGGCGGGGAGCAAACAAGGCAAGGTGGGGAGGGAAACCTAATGGGTGACCTCTGGCAATCTTTGTTACCACCTCACCCAAAGCTTTCAATGCAGGGCACCATCCCAAAACACAAAGGGGATCACTTAAAAAATCATGGTGCAAGGGCTATTGCGTCTCAACACCGATGTTTTTGCATGGTTCCCACCCCAAAAGGGCTTCTGGGTATCCCCAAAATTGGGCAAATGGCCCACTGGCTCTCCCCGCCAAGAGGGGTTTTCCCTGCCCAGCAGCCAGCGGCATAACTGGGGCGGGCCTTCAGCCCACTGGAGGAGTCATTAAAGAAAAAAACGCAAAAAGGCTTTCCACAGATAAAAGGGATCGTTTTCCCTTTTAACAAGATGAATTTAGGGAAAGGAACTTGATGATGTTTTTGGGCCCCCAATTGCCGAGGTCACCGATTAGTTGCCCGTCCCCACTTCAAATTTTCCCTTTTTTAAACAGAAAAGGTCCTCTTGAAAAAATTTTTTTTTAAAAAGATCTTTTTTTACTGCAATTTTTTTTCTCTTTTCCCAAAAGTTCTTTTTGGGGTGGTTTTGTGTGAGGAGAAATGTAAAAGACAGCAAGGGGTTTTATGACAAAACCCAAATTTCCCTTTTTCTCACTTTTTTTTTTTAAGAAATTTTGCATTGGTTTAATGGTTTGAGGGCTGTTGCTGTGAGATACGCAATAATATGGTCCCTTTTTGGGAAAAGAAATGTGACTTCTAAGTGGCATTTTCCCCACAAATTTTTAAAAGTGGCTGAAAAAGTCATAATTTTTTAATTTTTTGGGGTCATGTTGCTGTGGGGATACAGCTATAAAATTTTTGGGCCTTTGGAAAGAAAAAGTGGCCCTTTTAAGTGGCATTTCCCCCCCACTAAATTTTTTTTAGTGGCCCCGAGAAGTCATATTTAAAAATTTTTGGGGTCAAAGGGAGCTGTGAGATACAGAAAAAATTGGGGCCTTTGTAAAAGAAAAGTGGCTTTTTAAGTGGCATTTCTCCCCACAAATTTTTAAAAGTGGCTGAGGGGAAGGGGAATTTAATTTTTTGGGTCATCTGCTTTTTAAATTCAGCAAAACTAAAAGGTCCTATTAAAAAAAAAATGTTTTTTTCTAACAGACATTTGGTTTTTTCACAAAATTTACCAAAGTGGCTCAAGGGCATGCTTTGGAAAAATTTTTTGGGGGAATTTTTTCTGGACAAGCAGCTAAAACACAGGGCCTAATTTTAAAAAAATTTTGTTTTTCTAACAGACATTTGTTTTTCACAATTTTCAAAAGTTGGGTCAAGGGGGATGGTGCGTCGAAAAAAAAAAAGGAATAGGTAGGGCATGTTAATGGGACAATATTGCAAAAAGACTTTTTTTTGCAAGATCTTTAACAAGACAATTTCCCCGTATTTAGACAACCCATTTAAATACAATGAAAAAAAGGGGAAACAAAGCAAGGTGGGGTTACATCCAATTTTTAAAAATTTTTTTTTTAGAATTAAAGTACTAAAAAAATTTCCTGTACCAAAAAAAGCTGTTAAAAAAATTCCTTTTTTTAATTGTACAAGGGAGGGACAGGAAAAAATTACCAAAATGTAGGTTTTTTTCAGAGGACATGGAGTATGGAAACACGGCAGAGAAAAAAAGTACAGAGACCATTTCCTCCACACTTTTATAAAAAAGAAAAAGAAATTTCCAAAGGGAAAAGGGGACCTGGGTGTAAAAAAGGAGGTTTTAACCCCCAAATATTTCCCAAATGAAGCTCAATTGGTTTCCCCACCATACGGAGGGGGAAGCCTACCCAAGGGATTTACTGTGTACAGAGGAAGGCTGGAGTTTCTCACACTTCCGCTTCCGCCTCCCCTTCAGCACGCCCTTTCCGTTTGTTGTGCGTTTATTTAGGGGGATTTTTAACCCCCGCGTGTTAAAGATGAAGGACGCCCGCCTGGGCTTTCAAAACCCCCCACCCCGTAACTCCGGCCCCGGGTCATGCTGTTGGGCCCCGGGGGAGGGATTTGTCAAAGTCCATTGAAACTAAATTGGGGGGTTTAAAAACCTTTCCTTTTTTTCCGGCACTTTTTAAATTGGGGGTTTTTTAAAAGCAGGTTTTGGGGGCCCTGCTTGGCCCGGACAGGTTAGTAAATTTTCCCGTTCAACTAAAAAGGTTTGGGTTTAAAAAACCCCCTTTTTTCCCCCCACTTTTAAAAAGGGGGGTCATTGGGAGTTTTGGGGGTCATGCTGTGGCCCAGGACAGGCATAGTCAAAGTTTATTCAAATAAAAAAGGTGGTTTTTGAAAGACTCCTTTTTTCCCCACTTTTTAAATGTTTGGGGGCATGCAGGTTTTTGGGGGTCATGCGTGGGGCCCCGGGAAAAGGGAAAAATTTAAAGTCCAGTTTAACTAAAATGGTGGTTGAAAAAACTCCTTTTTTCGGACCTTTTTAAAAAAAGGGGGTCAAAGCAGGTTTGGGGCTCATGCTGGGTTTCAGGACAGGTTAAAAAGTTAAAGTCCATTTTAACTAAAAAAGGTGGTTGAAAGAAAATCCTTTTTCCGGCACTTTTTTTAAAAGTGGGGGGCAAGAGGGTTTTGGGGGTCATGCTTTGGCCCAGGACAGGTATTGTCAATGTCCAAATGAAACTAAAATGGTGGGGTTTTAAAAAACTCCCTTTTTCCCGGAACCTTTTTTAATGTGGGGGTCATGCAGGTTTGGGGCTCATGCTGTGGCCCCGGACAGGAAAATCAATGCCAGTTTTTAAAATAAAATGGTGGTTGAAAAAACCCCTTTTTCCCGGCACTTTTTTAAAAATGGGGGCATGCGGTTTGGGGGGCATGCTGTGCCCAGGACAGGGATAGTCAATGTCCAGTTCAACTAAAAAGGTGGTTGAAAGACCCCCTTTTTCCGGGGACCTTTTTTAAAAGTGGGGGGCAGCAGGGGGGGGGGCTCATGCTTGCGTTTCTAGGGGCAGGGATATTCAATGTCCAGTTCAAAATAACATGAAGGTTTTAAATCATACTGCCTTCTGGCCCCTTTTTTAATTTTTTGGGGGGGGATGCAGGTTTTTAAAAGTCAGGCCCGTGGTACAAGACAGGGGTAGTAAATGGTCTGTGACTTTTTTTTTTTGGGCTTTTAAAAACCTAAATTTTTTTGGGCCCAAATGTAGACGTATCCCCTTTGAAATGTTGTGGGGGTTTAAAATTTTAGCTTTTCCCAGGGCCCTTTTTTTTGGGTGTAAAAAAGAAGGGGTTGTTGCCCCCTTCCCAAAGAACCTTTTTGTTTATCGCGCATAAAACGATGCCCCCCCCACCCATCCCCAAAAACCTTTTCAGAAGCGGCCGCTAAGACTATCGATCGATTTTTCGATACCAACGCAAACGGGTCAACAACCCATTAACCCAAAAATTTTGAATGAAGCTGAATTAAACTTTAAACCAAAAAGATAGAAGTTTGAACTGTTAAAACCCCCCTTATGATGTTGGGGGCCCAACAGGGGTTTTTAATTTTAAATTCAAGGGGGCCCAAAAAGGGAAATAAAATGATAATTTAAAAAACCCTTTTTTGATAATAAACAAAACAGCAGAAAAAAAAAACAAAAAATTTAAAAAGGGCAAAAATTACAAATGTATAATAAAACCCTCAAATAGTAAAGGGTGGGGGAGCAAAATCAACCAATTTTGTTTTTTTATTTACAAAAAGTATTTAATGTTCTTGCACCTGAAAAGGGGAACCCTCCCTCTGGGCCCCATAGCAGTTGGTTTCGGGGAAACAAGAAGTGGAACCTCTTGGGCCACTGCAAACGGTTTTGGGGAGCCATGCAAGAAACCGGGAAACAAAATAGGTTTGATATTCACCCGGGGGCCCCCCTGCAAAGGGAAAATTGGGGGTTGCTGAGGTGGGAAATCCCACCAGGGTTTCTGCCCTGACGTGACTTGCTTGGCAGTGGGAGGGCCCAGATACGATTTTTACAAAATCATAGAGCAAACTTGTAGTCAGGTACAGGCAGGAAGGTCAGGACAGGCTGCCCAAAAGGGTTTTGGTGGGGCAAAAAACGGATTTTAAAATGGGGACGGTGGGACGGAAAAACTAAGAAACAATTAGGAAGAGGGAGGGTTAAAATAGGGCAGTGCCCGGTTTAGTCCAATCACCAGCCGGGGTTGGGCCCCTTTTTAAAAAACAGCAGGAAAAAGCCCAACCCCCAAAAATTAAATCGTGGTGCCACACACCACAGTGGGGATATGAGTGCGCCTGCAACTTGCAGGGGAATCTGTATCACAGCTGCTATGACTGGTAAATTTACAGTTTCGCCAATGGAGATAAGATATGACTTATATAAAGGGGGGCCCTTAAAAAATGTACTTTAATTTTTTATAAATACCATTTGTTTTGCTTTTTAAAAAAGTTGTTTAAAAGTGAGATAAAAAATAAACCTTTTGGGCTTCCTTTATTTTCCCCTTTTTAAGGGCCCTTTTTTAAACCCCTTTTTTTACATTTTTTTTTTTTACCTCCTAGCAGCCCACTGTAGAAGGTTTTGTCTTGGAGAAGTATTGCATGGTGGAGCTATAAGAAGTAGAGATGGGAGAATTTCTCAAAAATTCGGTTCGGTCACTTCGCCGAATTTTCCGTCAAAATTTGTTTCGGTCCGAATTACTTCGGCACGAATCGTGTTAAAAAACAGCTATTTCCAGGCTGCACAGAGCCTGCAGGGTGCTGTAGAACGTTGTGCCATGCTTCAATATGCAGAGGGAGCTTGGTTTGGTCTTCACACAATGTTGTGTTTTAGTATGACACGCAGATGAGTGCCGCCGCTCTTAGAACCCGCTTCACTATAAATTCCCTGGGCACTTAAGAGGGCAAAACTGACCAAAAAAACTCAAGCGGGAATGTAGCCTGATAAAGTCATGACAGCGAAAGCTGGAAAAAAACAAGCTGAGAGCTCAGTTGGCAACATTAGTGACAGAGTGTGGAGGTGACGGCGGCAGCCGCAGCAGAATGAGGTCAGACAGTGGCACAATGACATTCTGGATGTGGCTAAAACAGGAGTAGAAAAACAGAAACAAGGCCATACTCACTGCTAGTAAAGCTGAAATGAGACTGAACACAGCATAGAGGCAACATAGGCCCCCATGCTATTAAAGAAAAATACCCCGGTGCAGCTGATGGGTGGTAATCCACATATCTCTCCACTAAAGGGGGACAGAAAGCTGCACCTTAAATTGACATCTATTCACATAGCAGCAAAAAAAGCCAAAAAGCCACAGTACCATACGTTGGAGACTAAACAGATGCACAAAATACCGGTAAGATTAGCCGCTCGCTTTACCTTTCATGCATAAGGGGGGAGGCTGCTGGTATTTTACTTGCAAACCAATCCCCAGTACTGTTGGGAAAAAAAAAACTATTTTCACATGCTGGAAAAAATATCAAATATGAGGTATTAGTTAACATAATGCCACTATATTGTAAGCCCTGCAAGCCCCCTTCGCGGCTCCTAAATTTATTGCAGGTCCCCACACTCCCTTAAAATTCACAAAATAAAACAGAAAAAGGGGACAAAAAAATTTTTTTCCTCAAAAGAAAAAAGAAACATGGCCATATTAAACTGCTAGTAAAGCTGAAATGAGACTAAAACACAGCATAGAGGCAACATGGGCCCCATGCTATTAAAGAAAAATACCCAGGTGCAGCTGATTGGTGGTAATCCATATATCTCTTCCACTAGGGGGACAGAAAGCTGCACCTTAAATTTGGGACATCTATTCACAAGCATGCAAAACAGCCAAAACGCCACAGTACCAACATTGGGAAACTAAACAGATGCACCAAATAACCGTTAAGAACAGCCGCTCGCTCCACATCTTTCATGCATAAGGGGGGCGGCTGCTGGTATTCTTCTTGCATCCAATCCCCACACTGTGGGCAAAAAAAAAATTTTTTCACATACTGGAAAAAATATCAAATATGAGGTATTGGTTAACATAGTGGCCACTATATTGTAAGCCTGCAAGCCTCCTAAACGGCTCCTCATTTATTGCAGGTCCTACCTCCCTTAAAATCACAAAATATACAGAAAAAGGGGGAAAAATTTTTTACTCAAAAGAAAAACAGAAACATGGCCATACTCACTGCAAGTAAAGCTGAAATGAGACTGAACACAGCATAGAGGCAACATGGGCCCCCATGCTATAAAAGAAAAATACCCAGGGCAACTGATTGGGGGTAATCCAAATATCTCTCCACTAAGGGGGACAGAAAGCTGCACCTTAAATTTACATCATTCACATAGCATGGCAAAACAGCCAAAACGCCACAGTACCTTTACGTTTTGAACAAAACAGAGCACAAAACCCGGTAAGAAGCCGCTCCCCCAACCTTTTCATGCAAAAGGGGGGGCTGCGGGTTTTTTCCCCCCCCCTTTTTTCTGTATATTTTGTGTTTGGGGAGGTGGGACCCCTGCAATAAATGAGGGCCGTAAAGGAGGCTTGCAGGCTTACAATAAGGGCCCCATTATTAACCAATCCCTCATATTTGAATTTTTCCAGTATGGAAAAATTGTTTTTTTTGCCCAACAGTGCTGGGGATTGGATGCAAGTAAATACCACAGCCCCCCCCCTTAGCAGAAAGGTGTCGAGCGGCTGTCTTACCGGTATTTGTGCATCTTTTTTATCCCCCAACATATGGTCTGTGGGTTTTGGCTTTTTTGCATGCTATGTGAAGATGTCAATTTAAGGTGCAGCTTTTTCCACTTAGTGGAGAGATAAATGGATTCCCACCAATCACTACACCGGGGTATTTTTTTTAAATGCATGGGGGCCCATGTTGCCTCTAGCGTGTTCAGTCTCTTTCACTTTACTGCAGTAATAGGCCCATTTTTCTGTTTTTTTTTTTGAGTAAAAATTTTTTCCCCTTTTTCTGTATCTAAAAAAGGAAAGTGGGCCAAGATTGGCACAATGACAAGAAGGGAGGTCACTGTAGCAGACATGAGGTCAGGCAGGGACAAGACATTCGGAGGGGGCAAAAACGGAGAAAGCCACAGAGTGGCAAATGATGAAGGGGGAGGTGAAGGCGGCAGCAGCATGAGGTCAGGCAGGGGCCCACAATGACACTGGGGTGGAAAAAACAGTGGGTAGGCCACAGAGTGGACAATGACACAGGTAGAGGTCACACAGCGTAGCATGAGGTCAGGCGGGGCACAATGACATTCGGGGTTTGAAAAAAACAGTAGTAGCCACAGAGGCACAATGACCGTGGGAGGTCACCAGCACAGCATAGGCGGGCGGGCACAATGAAATTCTAAAGGTGGCAAAAAAACGGGATGGGCCCCACAGAGGGGCACAATGACACAGTGGGGGGTTAGGGTGCAGCCACGCGCAATGGGGTCAAGAGTGGCACAATACCGTGTGGAGGTGACCACAGCGCAGCAGAAATGAGGAGAGAGTTTTCACAATGACCAAAGGTGGAGGTGACCGCCCAACAGCCAGGCAGCGTGAGGTCAGAGATGGGACAATGCACAGGGTGGATTCACAGCACCAGCAACAGGCCCAGCAGCATGAGGTCATAAGTGGCACAAGACGATGGAGGTGGGGGGCAATACCAGTCCCTGGTAATGGTGGAAAGGCAGATGGAAAAACTGTCACAAGATGTGGGTATCAGGCGGGGGGCGGATCAGAATAGGGCTGAGGCAGGTATTTGAACTCAGCCCTGAGGCCAAAGGCTTTGGGTGGATGGAAATCCTGGCCCATCCACGCCTATTCACTTGACAAAGGCGTCGTTCCACATTTTCCGGGACAACGGGTTCTCCTTGGGGGAACGATGGCCCCCCTCACTGAACACCCCCCTTTGGGCCACACTACGGCCGGGCAGGAACAGCTCCCATGCAAACTTGGCAAGTTGCGGCCACACATCCAGTTTTGGGGGCCCTTTTGTCCAGCAGATCTTTTAACTGGGGTGGCGAGTGGTGTCCGAGGGGACCACCTTTGGTTTTAGGGTCGCCCAGGGTTCCCCGGCTGCGCTGCTGGCGACTGCCCTCCCACTAGGCGGGGGGAAGGAAGCTTTCTTACAGTGATTTCCCGACTTATGTTGCTGCTGATGGGCTGGGGCTGGGCCGCCGCCCCCCCCCTTCCCCCCCCCACACGCCGCGGCAGTAGTACGTGAGCGCTGAAAAAACCCCCCGGTCAACCTTAGAGGGGACGTGCCGCACAAGGCACACCCCAACTGACTAGGATTTTTTCCCTTAGTATTGAGTTTGCCCTCCCCCCTCAAATACCTGGGGAAAAAGGTTTCCTTTTTGGCCCTGGTAGGGGAGGGTCCAATAGGGGGGAAAGGCCAGAAGCCACCCCCTCTCCCGGATGCGACATTCGGCTGTCACTACCCCGGCAAATCAGCATGCTGAGGCCATCCCCACAAGTACCTGAGGGGCCCCCCTGCCTAATCCCCACTTTTAAACTGCCAGGGTGCTTGCGGGTCATTTTTGTCATCTTCCTCATCTCCATCTACCCCCCTCCGGGCTGCCCCTGCTCCCCCCTTTCTTGTCCCCCCGGGGTAGAAAATACTCTTTTTCACCAACAATACTTTTTTTCCAAATTCCCCTCCCCTCCTCCTCATTTCATTCCCCACCGAACCCCTGTACCATGAAAATGTAGCCCCGACACATCTTCAGTCCCCTCCCCAAAGCCCAAGTTTTTTCAGCATCTTTTTCCGGGGGCATGAAGAAAGGGGAAATTTGACGTTATTCACCCCGTAGCCCTGGCGACGGAAAAAAAAAAGGGGCCCCTCCTCAAAAAGGGCCCTTTAAACAAACGGCAGGTTCAGGGCATTAGTGCCCCCGGCTGCATCAAAGTTACAGGGGGGGGAGTACTCTTGTCCGCCTGGATCTTAAAAAAAATGGGTTTAAGGGGCCCCTTTTCCTTTTTTTCATACGTCGGTCCAAATGTGCAGGTTGGAAATTTTCCCAAACGGGTGGAAACATAGCAAATCGAGGGGTTTTGGGGGGGGGCCCCTTTCTCCCCGCTGAAACCAAAGGAGGGTTTCCCTGGCTTTGTCGAAGGGTTTAAAGTGCATGCACAGTTTCCTGGCCTTTTCAAATTTCTAAAGGGATTTTGGGAAAACTTCAGGAACCTTTTAAACAACCAGTTTTAACATTTTGCGCCATGCGGGGGCCCCATGGACCATCCCTCCTGGGTGCAGCCCCAAGACACCATTTCCTTTCCCCATTGTCCGTCCCCCAGGGTTTTCCCGATTTCGGGTTGGGCAAAAAAGAGAAACCCCACACATAAATTTTCTTGCTGCATGAGGGGAAAGGCATTTCCCCCCCCTGTTAAATTTTTCTTCGCCGAAGCAACCCAAAGGGTTAAGAACTGCGTGACACGCGGGTGCCCTACAATTTTTTTTGAGGGAGCGGGTCCCTTGGGAGGGGGAGAGGGTTTTGGTGTGGTGAGGGGCGGGGCGACTTTGGCGTGGGACCCGGGCATTTTTGAAAAACGGGGAGGAAAAAGGGGGTTTTTCTCCTGTCCAATTTTTTGGGTTTGTGCCTGGGAAGGAAGTCCCTTCACCCAGGGGGCCCCGTAAAGGACATGTACTGGCCCTGACCGTATTTACAGCTCCGGGAAGTCCGCGCTGCCGGCACATTGGAAAAAAAACCCCGAAAAGGGCTAAAGGGACTAGTCCACTTTCTTTTCCCTACATTTTTTATAAAATCCCCTGGAAAGACTTTTTTGGAAAAGATATTATGGTTTGGGAAACTCCCCATCCAAACCTGGGCCCAAAACCATTATTTTCTCTGAATGGTGCGAGACCAAACCCTTTTGGGAAAAGGGGAGGGATGCAATCCCCCAAAAACTTGGACGGGAGCACAGTCAATTTAACTGCACCTTGGGGATGGTTGGAGATCTGTTTTTCTCTTTCCCAATCCCCCTCCCCTGAAGGGACCGCTGGCCTATAAATTTAGCGAGGGGCAGGAGCATCTGGAGGGGAGAGGATGGCAAAGAGAAACAGCCCCCTTCTGCAAGGTGGGGGGGAACCCTTTTTGACGGGTTTGGCAAGGGCCCAAATGCGTGCCACGGGGCGCTGCTGTTGCTGCGGCGGCGGGGAGGGACCACCCATCTACCCCACGTTTTTTCCCAGGCCACCGGTTTTGGTGCCCGCGGGGCATGTTTTGGAAGGGGGGGCCCGTGGTACCAATTTTTAGCTCCCTGGCCACGCTTAAACCTTTCTGCCCACAAAATTCTAAATATCCCAAATATTCGGCCCCCCTCCCGGTGTCTTAGAAAAGGGAAACTCCCCACACCGCAAAAGTGGGCTGTTTAAAAAACCCCCCCAAAGCCCACACTGAGTGACTATCCCCGCCCGTGCCCCGCATGGAGCCCCTGTGTTTCTACTTTCTTGGACCTGCGAAGGGGGTTTTTTTTACCCGTGGCCACTTGGCTCCCGACCTCCCCATGTGTTTCCCTGCTGACTAACGGCACAACCCGCCCCCTTGCTGGCTGCGCCGGGTGCCCCGACCCCGGGGAAAAAACTGACACCCTCTTTTTTCCCCCCGATGATAACCCTTTTCTTCCCCCCGGCCCCCCAATGCGGGGCGGCTACAAACCCTCATTAAATTTTTGTTTCATCGTCACTTTTTCCTCATCACTGGGGCCCTTTGGATGCAGAGATCCCCGCCTCTCACAAAAATGAACCCCCCATGCCCACTCTCCAAAAACTATACCTTTTTTTTTTTCCCGCCTTTTTGCAAAAGCAGGGGGGTATTTGGTTTCCTTTTTCTTCGCTGCCAAGTAGCTGGGTGACTGCCCTTCCCCCAAATTGTTTATTTCCCCCTATAAAAGGGCGCTGAGCCCGACCAAAAAGTAATCTCTTGGGTGAGGGAAAACCCGGGTGGGAAGAGGCGGGGTGGAGGACAGGTGGGGGGCCGCGAAAACCCCCCCCCGGGGCCCTCCCCAAATAAGGGTTGTGGGCTGAGGTTCCCCCCCGACCTTGGCTTTTGGGGGGTCAAAATGTTTATCTGGGAGGAAGGGGATACCTAGTCCCCAATCAAAAACCCTTGGGGGTTTCTAGTCAGCACAAACCCCCCTAAATTGTAAAACGGCAGTTGTGGCCTCACCGATGACCCCTTCTGCCCACGTCCCCCATTTCTGTGCTGGGGACCTGGGCCTGCTCCAGGAATTTTTTGTGCCCCTGCCACTCGCCCAAAGGGGAAGGGGCCTCCCTCCTCTGTCTGACATACTGTTTGTTCTAAAATGTAAAAGACACATTTGAGAAAAAATATCTGTTTTAAGATAAATACACACCCTGTATTTTACTCCAAACCCAAAAACCCCTAACAAGCTTGGGGAACCCTTGGATTTTAAATTGCGCTCCAAAAAATGGGCCCCGGAAAAAAAGACTTTTTATTTTGGCCCTTTAAAAACTCTTTTGGGAAATTTTAAATAAATGTAAAAGCACAAACCCGGCTTTTAAATTTAAACCCTTCCCGGAAAAATGAAATTTTTTCTACAAAATTTTTCTGTGGCGGGGGGGAAAAAAAAAAAGTTTCTTTTAAATGAGTACAACTGCAAAAAAAAATACTTTTTTTAAAACCCCTTGGGATGCAAATTGCGCCAAAAAATTGAGCAAAAAACAAAAATACGGGGCTTTGGACGTGTTACAATGGGGGTGTTTTTTTTTTATGAATTTTACAACAAGAAAAAAAATTGTAATTAACCTTCGCTTGTGAATTTGCTACAGGAAAATTGTTATTTTTTAAAAGCGTGAAAAAGGGCGGTTTTCCTTTGGGTCCAAACCCCAGCAAAAAACAAAGTTATTTAACCCCCCTTTGGGTGTAAATTGCGCAATTTGAAAAATTTTGGGGAAAACCCCCAAACTACTACTTTGTAAACGTGTTTTTCAATGGGGTATTTTTTAAAGCTACACAACAAGAGAAAAAAAAATTGTAATTAACCCTTTGCTTTTGAAATATGCCCAAGGGAAAAATTTATTTTTTTTGGGGGTGGAAAAAAAACGGGTTTTTTGGAGTCCCCCACAGCAGAAAAACAAAAGCTTAATTTAACCCCTGGATGTAAAAATTGGGGCAAAAGAATTAAAGGGGGCCCCAAAAACTTAAATAAACTTTGTAGGGCCGGGTTTCAAAAAGGCGTAAATTTTTTAAAGCTACACAACAAGAGAAAGAAATTTTTAATTTTAAACCCCGCTTGTGAATTTTTGATTTCAGGGGGAAAATTGTATTTTTTTTTGGCGGGGGGGGAAAAGGGGGGGGGGCCGGGGGGGGGGGGGGGGGGGTTTAACTTTTTGGTGGGGGAGGGGGTCCTTTCCAAAAAAGTAAAAAAAAAAACCTTTTAAAAAAAACCCCCGGGGGGGAAATTGCCGCAAAAAAAATTTAGCAACCCCCAAAAACTACTAGCTTGTAGCCGTGTTTCAAGGGGGGATTTTTTTCGCCCACACAACAAAAAGAAAAAAAATTTTAATTTTAAAATTTGCTTTGAAAAATTTGTTACAGGAAATTGGATTTTTTTGGGCCCTTGATAAAGACTTTTTCTTGGAGTCACCACAAAAGAAAAACAACGCTTAAATTAAAACCCCCCGGTGTAAAAATTTCGCAAAAAAATTTAGCAGGGCCCCAAAAATATTAGCTTTGTAGGTGTTTTACAAGTGGGGTATTTTTTTCGTTAAAACAACATTAGAAAAAATTGTAATTAACCTTTTGCTTTTTGAAATTAAACCCACAAGGAAAAATTTGGGGATTTTTTTGGGCGGTGGGAAAAAAAACGGGTTTTTTGGGGTCACCACCCGGCCCGAAAAAAAAAATGCTTAATTAACCCCCGGCGGGGTGGGAAAATTTTTCGAAAAGTTTAGCAAACCAAAAAATGGGGGGGTGGTTTTTTGTAAATTTTAAAAACGCTGTTTTTTTTAAATGAAAAACAACAGGAATAGGGTTAGATCCCCCTTGGATATTCAATTTTTTTTGGGGGTTGAAACAGAAAAGCCCTTAAAAAGGGATATGCCCGTGCAGTGGACCAAAAACTGGGGTCCAAGATCCAAAAACCCCCCCCAAAAACAGGGAAATAGAACATTAAGAGAAGCAGTTCCCCTGGGGACAGCTGAACACCCCCCCAAAAAAAATTTGCTGTAAAAAATCAGTTCTTTTAGTAAGACTATCACAATCGCCCAGCACAAACCCTTTCCCCGATCGTACATTTAAGGAAGGGGCGGGGCTCCCCAACGTCGGCCCTGACTTATATATGCGGTGAAGCACAGGGGAAACCCGGGGGTCTCCCGGGTTGGTTTTATCCTTTCCCCCAGTCATGCAGGCTATCCCTTCCTTTCCCCCCAGAGTTCTTTGCCCCTTTAAGCCCCTGTTGCTCCAGCCATTTTATCAATGAAAAGCACCCCTTCGTTTTACCCCGAAGTCCCCCCCAAACTTCGACTTCGTTAGAATCAATTCGCCCATCTCTAATGAAGTCAATTGGAAGAACGCTAGTGTTTCAAGAAAGGTAAGGGTTTCATAGGTTTTGGGAATTTTTTTGAAAGGGGTAGGGCAGATATTTTGTTTTGGGCTACAGAAGGGCCTTTAAAAGGGCAAATCCATTATTAAAAATGCTCCTTCTGTCTATTGCCAAAAAAATAAAAAATTTGATCCCTTTCCCGCAAGTAAGAAAAAGTCATTTACAGCTTTATCAAAAAAACAGTTGCCCGGGTGCCCAAATATTTTCCCCCTGTAACCCACAATATTAAAAGTGGGGTTTTAAAAAAGGATTC
>JAODAL010045963.1:0-31416 GCA_025379985.1 Phyllomedusa bahiana | reverse complement strand
TTTTTTTGGGGTGTTGTATGTTTTTGGGGCATGGTTAGAGGTGTGGCCTGATGTGTCCCTCTTTGCCATCTCTAAAAGTTGGGAGGTATGATGATATACACACACAGTGCATACCCATACCTCCCAAGTGTCCCTATTTTGGAGGGACAGTCCCATTTTTTTAACCTATGTTCCTTTGTCCCTCTTAGCTCTATAAATGTCCCTTTTTCATTTAGAAAACAGATTTGCGTCAATGAACTATCTTGCTTTAAAAAGTATGATTGCTTCCTCACTGTATATTACATAACAACAATTTACTTAATATTACATTATTGGATACAATACAATCCTGAAAATGTGTCCCTTTTTGGCTGTCTTGTGTGTGTTTGGGCATGGTTAGAGGCGTGTCTTGGTGTGATGTCATGTGTTTGGGCGTGGTTAGAGGTGTGGCCTGATGTGTCCCTCTTTGCAATCTCTAAAAGTTGGGAGGTATGCATACCCTATAGTACCGATACACATATACACACACACATATACACACACAGTGCATACCCTAGAATCAAAAACCATGGGGTGTGTGTCTATTCTTTCAGTGCCTTATCTTGAGAGTGTGGTATGCTGGGGAAATAAAAGTCCCAGCAAGTCCCTGTAGTCACACTTTATGATAAGTGATTGTTTGTGTGATTGTATAAATGTGTGTGTGTGTTTACATTGAACTTACACATTGTACTCTATGGCCTGGGCTGAAGGACCTGTGAGTCATGTGACTGTGACATCAACACAGGTCCTTCAGCCTGAAAACACTGGAGGCGACATGTATGATTGGGAGTTGTGCCTGTTTTCTGGCGAAAACGGCGCCTCACTGACCCGTATCTCCTGTCGGACGCAGGGATGCGATGTTGGGCGCAACCTTCACCACTTTCGGATGCACCTAACATGAAGGGGCGTGCCATGGGCGCGGTGTGGGCGTTCTGGGGCGGGACGCACCACATTCGAATATTCCGAGGCATGTATGATTGCGGGTCGGCAAAGTGCGGCGCATTGCAGCGCTCGACAGCTCCGACAGGCAGACCTGGTTGAATCTGGTCTAAATGAGCCGGAGGAGGCAAAGTGAAGCGATAACGTAATGGAATGGGGCAAAATGTGCTCTAGGTCGACTGTTACAACAGTACACAGCTCTCAGCTCCGTGAGGCATGGAGTATGATTCCAAAAATCGTTTTTATTAGGTGTAAAACATTCTCTGAAAAAGAGCTAAAACCTTCTAAAAAAAATACATAAATAAAAATCCCTAACAGCGCGTGTGTCGCCGTCACCGGCGCTACATCAGGTATTGCGATATAGAAAATTGCCGGGAAATACAGTAATTCAAATTCGGTAAGCTCTTCTCATTGGCCGGCATAAACCAGCCAATCAGAATAGGAGCGACAGTGACCCATTATAACCTATGGAGTAGTATTGACCAATCAAATGAAAAGGCTGGACAGTTCAAAATACAGTAAAAAATGCAGAAAAGAGCTGATTGGTTGAGCTAGCGGGGGCTTGGCTATCCAGGCCAATCAGAGCACGAGCTACTTTGTCCCATTGTAGTCTATGGAGAGATGGGGCACTGAAATCTCAGCGCCGTGCGGCATGGAGTATTAGTAAATAAATTGTTTTTATTAAGTGTAAAACATTCTCTGTAAAAGAGCTGAAACCTTCTATAAACATACCGAAGTAAAATCAATAACAACGCGTTTGTCGCCGTCACCGGCGCTACATCAGGTACAGGGATATTAGAAATTGCCGGGAAATACAGTAATTCAGATTCTGTAAGCTCTCCTCATTGGTCGGCATAAACCAGCCAATCAGAATAGGAGCGACAGTGAACCATTATAACCTATGTAGTATTATTGACCAATCAAATGAAAAGGCGGGACAGTTCAAAATACAGTAAAAAAGGCAGAAAAGAGCTGATTGGTTGAGCTAGCGGGGGCTTGGTCAATACTTCTCCATAGGTTATAATGGTCACTGTCGCTCCTATTCTGATTGGTAGTTTATGCCGACCAATGAGAAGAGCTTACAAATTTGAATTACTGTCTTTCCAGCAATTTTCAATTTTCCAAAATCATGATGTTGCGCCGTTCTTGATTTTTTTGTTAGTGATTTTATTTATGTATGTTTTTAGTAGGTTTGAGCTCTTTTTCAGATAATGTTTTACACCTAATAAAAACATTTTTTTTGATTCATACTCCATGCCTCACGGAGCTGAGAGCTGATATTTATTTCTTGAGCAATCTTATGTATTTTCACTTTAATTTTTAATGATCCACTTTTTCACTACATTTATTCGCTTTTAGACAGCTTTGATTTTTCTCTTTATTCATTCATTCATTTGAAAGACAACTCTTTTTGCTATTCACTAAAATGTTTAATGATTTATCGCTGTTTTCCAGCCTGTCTTGAATCGGAATACATGTTAGGCGCAGTCCCTTCTGCGCCTAAGTCCCTTCTGCGCCTCACACACTGGCGAGGCGCAGGGAACTTTTCACCGCATGTATGAGCGCACCTCCTCGGGCAGCGAATCTTAGGCGCAGTCCCGCACTGCGCCTAAGTCCCGCACTGCGCCTCACACACTGGCGAGTCACAGTGGACTTTACACCGCATGTATGAGCATAGCTCGGGCACCGACATACATGAGGCGCAGCTTTCACGTTCGAGCACTTAAAAACGTGCGCTCCGACGTGGCGAGATTAATACATGTCGCCCTGGAGGTTTCCACAAAACCTCCAGTCTAAGGCCTCGTTCACACGGCTTATTTTGCCGCGGATTGGCGCCGTACTGCGCGCCGGATTTGCGCTGCAGTACGGCGCCAATCCGTCGGAGTCATTACGGTAATCCACTGCTCTCATAGAGAACAGTGGATTCCGTCGCTCCTCCCCCGCTCGGCGAATCCGCTGCGGGGGAGAAAGTGACATGCACATTATTTACGGCGCGGACGCGCCGTAGATAATGCAATGTCTATGGGGCCGGGGAGCGGCGCCCCCGCCGTGCTTCGGCCCCGCCCCCGTCCCGCCCATTATTCACGGCGGATTTGTGAGCCGGATTGCGCTCACAAATCCGTCGGGAATAAGCCGTGTGAACACGGCCTAACAGGCTGTTTATTGGGTGGGCGGGGCTTGGGAACGGTACTGCCCAGGAGACGAGCACCAGGTGACATCACTCAGAAGACGCTAACTAGGGCTTATTTTTGGAGTAGAGCTTATATTCAGCGCCTACTCCAAGAAGCCAGGCCAGGGCTTATTTTTTGGGGGGGGGGGGCTTATTTTTGGAAAAACATGGTAGTATTCTAATTGGATCAACTTTCTTCCAATGAAACCCAGGTGTATAGAAGGAATCCCATACAATCTCTGTCTAGAGGGCACTTGTCCTGGACAAAGGACATTTCTGGTCATTATGTCCTTGCAGGTGTTATACACTGACAGCCCCCACACTAAGGTTAGCAGAAACCCATGCCTGGTGATTACTTGGGGCTGATCAAGCAGTATCGCTGTGATGAAAGAAGAATCATGTCAGCGGCTTCATGTATAGTGATTAACAGGTTCTCCACCAGCAAAACAGAAAACATGTGGGAAGGTGAGGTCAGCACACACCGAACTCACTCACAAGAGAGTCATAGAAGAAAGCGCACTCCGTCTTGTAGACCCTGTCCCCTGATTTGGCCACCCTGATAGTGGGCATGTAAGGCACAAGCAGCTCTCCTAGGTCTGCAGCCATCTTCCCGTTCCTGTTGCTCCCAAACAATGCTGCGACTCTGCAGTCAGCAGACCAGGTATGGGGGTACAGATTATCTAGCACAGCAGCTCTGTGCCCTGCTGCTACGGAGAGGCACAGGAGGGAGCCGCCAGCCTCGGGCTATTTATAGTGTGCAATGTTCATTTTTTAATAGGGCTCAGTGGATGTTCATTTGTCTGCAGGGGATACATGCAGTGACCATTAACCAGTTCATGTCCAGGATTCTGCCTGGGGATAGGGCTGTTACCATATTGTTACCATATTGTTACCATATAATGCACCTAATTTTGGAGTGCGCCTGATTATAAATCTAGAGAACAGGCCTCTATATGAATGTCGCCCTAAGTCTCTGTTTGTGGGCTTTCTTGTGCATCATCTTTAGAAGAGGTTTCCTTCTGGGATGACAACCATGCAGACCAATTTGATGCAGTGTACGTTGTATGATGCATCTGAATTTATGAACCTGTTCTACTGCCGGTCATAGATTTGGCGCTTTCTTGCTCCAAAACGACAAATCAGGATCAGGTAAACCACTTTAAAGTTGGTCTACCTGTTCCAGCAGTAATGCGCCCAGTTTTGCCATCCTCCAGTCATAAATGTCATATGGTTGTATTGCGACACGCCTCCAGAACACCCAGAACATCCCCCGATCTCAGGCGCATTACAAAGTGCCATAGGTGCATCATAATGCACCTAATTTTGAAGTGCACCTAATTACAAATCTAGAGAACAGGCCCCGTATATTCATGTCGCCCTAAGTCTCTGTTTGTGGGCTTTCATGTGCATCATTTTTAGAAGAGGTTTCCTTCTGGGATGACAACCATGCAGACCAATTTTATGCAGTGTACATTGTATGGTCTGAACACTGACAGGGTAGCCTCTCACTCCCTTAACCTCTGCAGGAATGCTGACAGCACTCATCTTTGGATATGATGCTAAGCACATGCACACAATTTCTTTGGTCGACCATTGCGAGGCCTGTTCTGAGTGGAACCTGTCTTGTTACACCTCTGTTAGGTCTTGGCCACCATGCTGCAGTTCAGTTTCATGGTGTTTGCAATCTTCTTATAGCCTGGGCCAACTTTATGTAGAGTGACAATATTTTTTTTGATCCCCAGGCAGTTCTTTGCCATGAGGTCCCATGTTGAACATACAGTGACCAGTATGAGAGAGTTGGAGAGTGATAACACCAAATTTAACACACCTGTTCCCATTCACACCTGAAACCTTTTAACAATAATGAGTCATATGACACCATGGAGGGAAAATGGCAAATTGGGCACAACTTGTCCATTTTTAATCAGGAGTTTACTCACTTTTGTTGCTAGCATTTTAGACATTGATAGCTGTGTGTTGAGTTATTTTGAGGGTATACCAAATTTACACCATTATACAAGCTGTACACTAACTACTTTGCATTGTATCTGTCACGGTGCATGCCGTGGCACGTGCCCGTGACCCTGACTCTGAACTGTACTTACCTGTCCCGGCTCATATCCCAGTTTCTATGTCGGCAGCAGCATCCGCTGGCAGATTCGACTCTGCGATCCTTCCTTTGGCTGCGTGTGCATGAGCGGCAATGCACAAATATTTAAAGGGACAGTGTCCCAATTACCTGCCTCTTGATCTATGACCCCTGGCTATAAGGGGAACCTTCTGCCCTTGCTCCAGCATCAGTTCATTGATGTATTCATACATAGAGCTTGACCCCTGGCTGCTGTATCCCTACTGTTACCCTGTGTTACCTGTGCGTTACCAGTACACTACCTGCTGTTACCTGCCACTGCAGCAAGTCCATTGTATCTGCTGTTCCTGCCGCTGTACCAAGCTAGTTACCTGCCTTGGACTTTTCTATCTGTCTACAACTTCACCTGCTGTGACCAGTCACTGCTATCCTATTCTGAACTTCGGCTGTCACCATGGGTTACCACCTATACCATCTTGCCCCATGGTGATCACGAAGATCCACCAAATGTCAGTATACTGACACCGCTGGGTCGTGACAGTATCACAGTGTCATATCTTCAGTGTTATCCCATGAAAAGATATAATTCAATATTTGCAAAATTGTGAGGGATTTACTAACCTTTGTGAGATACTTTCTAGGTTATGTTAAGTTTTAAGGGCGTCGGGCAGGGCGCAAAGTTATTTTTTGTAATAAAATGTCATTTTTTAAATTTTTTTTTTACAATTTTATTTTACAAATTGTGTCCTCCATAAAATCAGAAAAAGACCTTTGGGGAAATTTTTATATAAAAATGAAGGGGTAGGGGGAACACCCTTTGAAGTCATTTCAGAGCTTATCTATGTCTCATAAGAAACAGGAGCTCATACAGATACCAAGCCCCGGAGGCCATGTGTTTGCCGGGAGGCTTCCTGCCTTTCCATATACACAGTGCTCCGTAGCGCTGGAGACATAATAATTGAGAAAGCAAGGACGTTAATAATCTTGTGCAGCTCCACCCTTAGGCTATGTTCACATGGCAGTAATTGCAGGACGTATTTTGCCCGCAATTACGCCGTGTGCTCGGGAGCGGGGGCGCCGGCCGGCCCCATAGACATTCATTATTCACGGCGAGAAATACGGGGCGAGATACGTCCCATTTTAAGCCGTGTGAACATAGCCTTAGTCCGCAGCTGAGCATTCTGCACAGACTTTCCAGAACATCCGTAGAGTTCATACTAAAGATATGAAAACTATTAGTTATTAGCCAACCGTCTGTTGACTATGTATGTTTGGGTGGTCCGAATCTAACGAATAGTTTTCATATCTTTAATATGAATCTATAATATACAAAAAAAAAGAAAAAGAAAAGCCCTGAAATGAAAAACATTTCCAGATTATCAAACAGCATTTGTTTATTTAACCACAATTAAAATATTTTTAGCAAACAGTAAAGCGGGTTTTGAGCAATAAATAAGATAAGCTCTAGTTGCTCTGTGATTGAGCACAGTGTATGAGAGGTAAAATGCTTCTGTCATTTGCATCTAAACTTTCTTTCAACTTGACTTAATTATGTGCTAGAATGTCCAAGGATACCATCTACATTTTATTTCAACAGCTTCTTAGTATAATTTTTAATCATTGTATTGTTTGTCTACCAACATTATATAGATGTTAACCTTTTAAATTAATTTTGTATTCGCTAAAGGCATATAAAACAAAAACCTTGCAAATAATCTTGAATAAAGATATTCCACTGTGTTCTACAGCTCTGATACAGGCCTATGTGTATCCATGGTTACAATCTACAAATAAACCCTGTGGATAGTGTGATTGTGCAGGCATACTCTATTCTGTTTTTCATTTACTCCTTGCTAACCTACTCAATTGGGGAAAAATGGAACTGAGTGTATTTGCAGGACTGTTCTAAATAATTTGTATTAGTTTATATAATTTGTTTTTCTAATATTCTTTATAAGGTTAAGGTGATTTGCATCACAAAGTGCGTTTTGATCTAATACAGTACTGTCTAATAAATCTGACACACCATATATACTCGAGTATAAGCCAACCCGAATATAAGCCGAGGCACCTACTTTTGCCACAAAAAACTGGGAAAACTTATTGACTTGAGTATAAGCCTAGGGTGAGAAATGCAGCGCTACTGGTAAATTTAAAAAATAAAAACGGATATCAATAAAATTACATAGACAGGTATAGGCAGTTTAATGTCCCCCATAGGCAGGTTATCGTCAGGCATATGTCCCCATAGGCAGGTTATAGGCAGGTATATGTCCTAATAGGCGGGTATAGGCAGGTATATGTCACCATGGGCAGGTTATAGGCAGGTATATGTCACCATAGGCAGGTTATAGGCAGGTATATGTCCACATAAGCAGGTTATAGGCATGTATAGGCAGGTATATGTCCCCAAAGGCAGGTTAAAGGCAGGTATATGTCCCCATAGACAGGTTATAGGCAGGTATAGGCAGGTATATGTCCCAATAGGTGGATATAGGCAGGTATATGTCACCATAGGCAGGTTATAGGCAGACATATGTCCACATAGGCAGGTTATAGGCAGGTATATGCCCCCATAGGCAGGTTAAAGGCATGTACAGGCAGGTATATGTCCCCATAGGCAGGTTATAGGCAGGTATATTTCCCCATAGGCAGGTTATAGGCAGGTATTTGTCCCCATAGTCAGTTTATAGGCATGTATAGGCAGGTATAGGCAGGTATATGTCCCCCATAGGCAGGTTATAGGTAGGTACATATCCCCCATAGGCAGGTTATAGGCAGGATTTAAAAAAAAATAAAAAAAATACAAGTACTCACAAGTACTCGCTGCTCCGATGCACTCCGTTTTCTGGGACAGGTGGCGTGATGTCGAGTATGCAGCCGTCCAGAGTCCACTGCGCTCCCTGAGGAGTCGTATATAACTAAAGTGTCCCTGTGGGCGCCTGGGCCATTGCAGCGCCCGAGCACTGACAATGACTTGAGTATATGCCGTGGAGGGATTTCTCAGCACATTTTTTGCTTATACTCGACTATATACGGTATATACACAGTTGAGTCATTATAAAGACAACATTAAGCTGCAGTTAGACAGGTTGGTAGGTTTTCAGAGATATCTAGAGCAATGCTGACTGCATCCCACAGCTGCTGGAAGGTATGCGTGTGGTATGCCTTGGATACCATAGCATAGCATAGCATATTTTTGGTGCATTCAAAAGTTTTGTGTCTGGTACAGAATGCGCCAAGTTTTGGCGTACGACTGTTCATATATCTATAGAGCAGGGCTACAATAGGTTTTTTGGCTCAAAACATGCCCATTCATAGATGTCACCTTAAGAATGTATGATGTTTTCTAATCTTGGCAACCTTTTAGTGGAAATCACTGTTCCTCTGTTGCTTGTTGACCTCTTTTTACTTAAAATAAAACTCTGGCTAAAATTTTAGGTTCTAAACACCCAGAAAAATAGTGTAATGGCTGGGCTGTGTATTGGAAAATTTCACCTCACTGGCAACATTAATTCTCTGCAGCAATTAGTAGAAGATGGACCATGTAGACAGCACCAAACAGACTTGATGCTCTGCTTACCCTCTTCATTCACTCTGTATGTAACACTTGTCATTAAAGGGGTATTCTTACCTTAAAGTTTGATGGCTTATTGCTAGTATATATCATTAAAATCTGATAGGTGTGGGTTAAAGATTTGGGAGCTGCACCTATCTCGGGAAGGGGCCCCCCGAAAGTTACTGCTCAGTATGGAAAGCCTGTCATGCTTGCATACAATACTCAATTCTTCTCTATGGGAATCCCGAGTACAGCCGAACATGGTGCAGGGATGTACTGTGCACTCCCATAGAACTGACTCTCTGGTCTAAACCGTAACTTTTAAGTGCCCGTTCTCGAGATAGGTGCAGGTCCTAGAGATATGCTATCAAATTCTATGGTAGGAACACCCCTTTAACATGTGTCACTTTTGTATTAGGAGAGACAAAAGAAATGCACACCAAGCTGACTAAAGTGAGAAGCGTAATAAAAAATTACAAGAAACCATTAATGATCAGCATAACAAAACAGAATGTTTGTAACTGAAATACTGCCACCATGTTGGATGACCACATGACACACTAAGGTATTTATATGTGTGAGCCAATAGAGAGGGACTTGACACTTAATTGTTTATACTGTAGAGAACACTGTGGCCTGCACTCACCAGCTGGAGGTTTGGGTTTCAGGGAGAACAAGTCTGTGTCAGTCACTTACCAGAGTAGTGGGGAGCGGCTCTTGCTATAATCACAGTTAGCGCCCACATTTATGTGCTGTACAGTTTTAGCCAATAGTTGCAGAGCAGAAAGTGACGTCAGAGAAGGAAGCTTTGCTTTGGTATTACGTGCAGTTATAATATAATACCATTTCATTGTTTCATGTGTAATTAAGGACCTATATTGTAAATATTACTTACATTTGAGAAACAACAGTACAGGAACAACTTTAAACAAGACACAATTTAGCCAGCTCACCTATTCATGGAGCGCCCAGAAGGCAGGGAGCAACAGCTGTAAGCTTCAAAAGAAAATTAGGTTTGTCATCAGCATAAAGTATGACTCAGTCTTTGTTGTGCCGTTTTCCAAATTCATGTTGCAAGAACATATGGACATTATGTCAGCGGGATAATGACACCCAACACCATGTAGATTCAAAGGAAAATTTATTTTTTTCTCCTTCATTATGGTTCACGGATGCAGGTTTTATACAGGTGGTAAGAGGTGTGGTAACACTAACAGCATCATTACTTCACACTTTGATTACAATTAGAAAAACCATTGGCTCCATTACGCATTATACAGTACTATTGGATACCTTTAATAAACATACTCTTTGGTAAGTGGTGACATTTACATTACCTTTGTTTTGCATTCTTTAATAATTAATTTGCTGCACATCACCTGGTGTTCAAATTGGTCATTATTAAAGTATTTAAAAAGGTATGAGAAAACCTCTTATCTCAACCATTGTTTTCTGTTCTTTTGAACAACGAGGGCGATATTTATGATTTTTGGCTTCCAAACGCCAATTTTTCTGCGTATAACAATAGTGTAGAATGCGCCTGAATCTATGAACCTGGTCTACAGCGAGTCATAAATCAGGTGCATTCTAGCACACAAACAACAATTCTGGCTCAGTTAAACCACTTTGAAAGTGGTTTACCTGTTCCAGCAGTAATGCGCCTAGGTTTGCCGTACTGAATCTATAAATCTGTAGCATCATACAGTTCTAGTGCGACACGACTCCAGCACACCCCTGATCTCAGGCGCTTTACAAAGTGCTGCGGGCACTCTGTAATGCACCTAATATTGGAGTGCAGCCGTTTTACAACTATAGCGAACGGAGCTGTGCTAGATCTCGGGCTGAAGAGACACCAGACTTCAGGTGCCGCCCCATTCATATATGTCCCCCTAAGGGTGCTTTCACGAGCAGCTGCATTTTTGGTGCATTTTTGTTAAGAAATGAACAGCATTAATTGCTGTACATTTCTGCATGAAAAACGCATCCAAAAAACATCAAAAACGCACCAAACAAACGCACTGTGTGAAAGCACCCTAAGAAAACAGGCTGAGTGGGTGGCCAGAGACTTTTTATGGTCATCTAACAATTGTTTTGGTTATTAAATACCAAGAGTGGGTGTCTTAGTAACATAGGGGAATTTTATAGCCTTACTAGTAGGAACACTATAAATTAAGTAATAAAATGTTAAAACAATTTGTCTCAGTTGCCATGCTAATGTCAACAAAATGTACCACTTGTAATCAGGACTATAGGTAGGCAGAATGGAATGTTCTTCAGATAAGTAATAAATTTTTTTGACATCTGGTTGAAAATTATAAACACTTTCTTTTAAGACCAAAAAAACTAATTTAATCACTTAAACCTTTCATTCTTTAACTTTGGCCTAGGGGTATAGTTTCACTCACAGATTGTAGCCAGTGTTCTGTAGAATGCAAAATTTATTCTGGAATTAAAACAGAAGCAGTGAAACAAACAAACAAACAAACAGACAGGTAAACATTTCAGGCAACAGGTGCCTTTAGTCATAGCATAATTAGCTGTAATCAATGAGAGGCTTAAAACAGGTAAAACCCCCAACAGAAAGATGGACATTGTATCACATGACAGATCAAGATACTAAAGAGTAAACAAAATATAAAACAACCCAATGAAGACTCATTACATTAAATATATCTTAATAATGCACTACAAGATCAGTGTGTATATATATATATATATATATATATATATATATATATATATGTAAGGTACAAATGTTATCCTTTTATCTGTACTTCTTGCGATTGCTATCTCTTCCAAATTAAATATATATATAATTTGCTGTAAACAGCTGGGATCCCCAAGAAATACTATCCAGTCATAGTGATGGATAATACAATTCTGTTTAATTCAAGGAAGTACAAAGGTTTTATACCGTTTGATACGTAAGCATTGTCATAAGCATGTTTTTTTTAATCATTGGTTAATTGGCATTTGGTGAGGCCAGTTAGTAAGGAAATCAAAGTATAAGTTCATGTATGGTGATATTCAATCCTTCATTTCTACGTACGTTGCATAATGTTACACAGTTCATCAAAACAACCCCATATTTAGAGTTGTTTACTTCAACGGATATTGGATGTTGAAACAAGTGTACTCTGCGCCATTTTGTATGGTGTGTTGCATAAGCTAGTTTATATGTAAGCCACAGGGAGTCCATGTAATGCCTTCAGCGTCTTTCAGAACAGGTTACATCCTGATGGTAGTTTCCTTGCATTAGCTATGCATTCCAAGTGTATAATGTCTGAATTAAACTGGTCAAGGGTAATAGAGATAGAGAATGGTTTATGCAAACAGTATATAGACAGTTTCTAAATATAATCAATGGATATAAATAGCATAAACAGGATTTAATGTTTTCAATAAATTCCTACACCTGACAGTCCCCCCGAAAACATTAAATTATGTTTCTCATGCCCTTCCTGAATTGAGCTGGGATGAATATGTGTTACCTTGTTTAATTAGTTGAGTGGACAGGTGGAGCGGGTGGTAAACCCGCTGCATCACTGCCAGGCTTGCTCCAAGGGGGCGTAACTAAGCGACCGCTGGCCTCTTCTACAGAGTCTCTGATGGTGAGGATGGTTGTTGACCAAACGACCGCCAGGTGCTACCTCAGAGCAGTCCCTAGCAGTGACAATTTATGGATTGCTGACAATCCAATTAGGGAAATTTTGAAAAGATAATGAACATGTTGGTCTCACTGGAAATATAAGGGATAAGGGCTGATAGAAATTCTAGGGTCTGGAAACCAAGAACGGTCACCCCTAAAGAAACCTTCACACTTTATACTCTCACAATCCCCCCTTGTGAGTGTTTTTCAAGATCTTGTCCAATGCCATGCTATTTTGGTAGACCATGATTGATATGGGTTCTTATTGCTCAACTATGCTTTGTAGGGTATCTCGGGTGTGGTTTACAAATCTCTGTTGGTTATAATGGATACTATTTATCCAATCTACACCTTTGTTTATCATTATTTGTGGCGTTATTGGTTCGAGTTCTGCTTTGTGTGGATCCTTAGTTTTGAATTCATCAGTCACCCCCTTGGTCATCCCCCTTGTATTTTCACACACACCCAAACAACACAGATGTAATAAAGGATAAAGGAGTGATTCATGATGACTCCAGCTGCTTTCTTGCAGTGTGTGGCATGCACCCAAGTAGGTCCTCCTTCTAGTTTCACTGAGGTTGGGGACACCAGAAGAACTTGGTATTGTCCTTCAAATCTGGGTTCCAGAGAATACAAAATCACAAGTCTAGAGCTTATGAATGGTTTGGTAAGAGTCTGAGTCTGGAACAGAAGAAAACACTAAGCATGGGTTAATTTCAATTCATTACACAAATTTAGGACATATTCCACAATGCTATCATTTTTTCTGCAATCAACTATTGTAGATGGAACCCCCCTAACCTAGGTGGCCTTGAGAACAATTCATAGGGTGTGAGGCTAGTGGGCTGCCTAGGGGTGTTTCTGATAGAGTACAGGGCAATGGGTAGGATTTGGCCATGGAAGAGATGTTTCCTTAGGGGCTTTGAGAATTTTGTTTCTAAATGTGGCATCCATTCTTTCGACTTCTCCTGAGCTCTGTGGATGACACGGGGTGTGGGGGTCAGCTCCTACTAGCTTCCAAATGTCTCTGGTTACTTCTGCTGTGAAGCCAGGTCCTTGGTTTGACTCAAAAACTTCTTGGATTCCAAATCTGCACACCAATTCAGTCAGTAAAATTTTTTCCTTTCGTTAGTTCTGGCAGTAATATTAGGGACTGGGTAGGCCTCAGGCCATCCTGAAAACAGGTATTCTCCACTCTTGGGTAATTCAATGTGGTTGATCTGGATCCGTTGGAGAGGGACTGACTTGTTGTTTCTTCTGTGTTTGAACTAATTCTTCTGGATTGCAAGTGATGCATATTTCACATCCTCTAGTATAGTTACTTGCTGTAATGGAGATTCCAGGTGCTAAGTATATCCTGTTGATTGAAGAGATCATCTGGTTTGTTCGTCTGTGGGTAGGACCGTGAACCCATTGTACTACAGCTGGATACAATGCTCTTGGTAAGCAAAGTTTATCATCTTTTCTCCAAAGTCCATCTTGGTGTATCTCCGCTCCCTCTTCCTCCCAACTCTTCTTTTCCTTTGGGTTTATTTGGGCTTGAAATTGTTTCATCAAATTAACATCTGGGTTCAGCATGTCTTGTCCTTGATTCTGTTCTCCATCTTCTTCTTTCCTCTTTTTTTCCTCTCCATTCTTCTTCTTCTTTTTTTCTCTTGTTGGTACATCTACAGCCAACTCTGCTTTCTCTCGAATTACTGGGAGACAAGCTACAGCCTTTGCAGCCTGATAAGCGTTGTATATGCCTTTCGCTTCCTCTGTTTCTATGTTTTCATGCGCTCTGATCTTCAGGACAGCTACCTTGGCAGGCAACTGGAGAGCTTCCATTAAGGCTTTTATGACTTCATTGTTCTTGATTGGCGTTCCAAAAGCTGACTGGAAACCTCGCAGGGCCCACTTAATTTCTGGACTACAAGGTTCATGACATGTGCCAGGCAAGGGATGTGCTCCAGCCTACCGATCTTAAGGGCGGCCAGCAGATTTCGCCCGTTATCGCACACCACCTTGCCTGGCACAAGGTTCTTGGCACCCAGCCAGCGCTCGGTCTTGTTGCGGAGAGCCGTCCACAGCTCCTGACCTGTGTGTGGACGGTCTCCAAGACAGATTAATTTGAACACGGCCTGGTTTCTCTTGGCACGTGATGCCACCAGAGAACCTTGGGGGAAAGAACCCTGCACCATCCCTGCGGTTTTGAAGAGCGTGCGCTGAGCCTGAGAGCCACCGTCACCCCCAGGGACATCCACCCAGCTCACCCAGTGAGCTGTCACAGAGATATAGCGGCCTTGGCCGTGCTTACTAGTCCATGTGTCGGTGGTCAGATGGACTTTTCCGGACACAGATGCAGACAACGCGCTTGAAATTTTAGATGACACGTGGATGGCCAGGGCAGGGACGGCTTTTCTGGCAAAAAAAATGCCTGCTCGGCATCTGGTATTGGGGGCAGGCAGGGGCCATGACGTGGCGGAACCCATCTGTGTCCACCAGACGGAAAGGCAACATTTCCAAGGCCAAAAGCCTGGCAATGCCGACATTCAGGCTTTTGGCTTTGGGATGGTTTGGGTTAAAGTGTTTTCTTCTGCTCCCAAACCTGGAAGGACAGAAGGCTGGCTGCTAGACTGGCCGCTGTACGGCGTGCAGGTCGTTCAAACTGGTGGAAGGAGAAGGGGTAGGATGGGTCCTCTGGTGGTGCTGGTGGTACTCGGGCGACGGTGGAGGCTGAAGCGGAGGCTGATCCCTGATCATGACTCTGAGAGACATGGGCAGCTGAGGAACGCTTGGTGGTGGCGGAGGAGGAGGAGGCGGAGACAGAGGGTGTGACAGTGGTTGGAGGCCCGGCGTCGGTCTGGCCTTTTTTGGCCAAGTGTTGCCTCCATTTCAACTCATGCATTCGCTGCATGTGACTAGACATGTTGGTGGTGGTTAACCACCTAAGGTTCTTGCCTCTACTTATGCGTTTATGGCAAAGGCGGCATATGACATCGCTGGGTGAATCAGAGGCTTGGTCAAAGAAGGCCCAGGCTTGAGAGGTCCTGGACCTTTTTGACGGCGATAAGCGAGGAGCGGGGTTTGCGCTGACCGTGGCTGGCGGAATCATATCAGTGGACTTCTGCGACCGCCCTCTCCCTTTTTGAGGCGGAACCCGTACTGACACTACCCCATCGTCTTCCTCCTCGTACAGTGATGAAGCGCTCGCAAGCAAATTCTGCTGAAAAGACCACGTTGGATCCGCAATGTCGTCATCATCATCATCAACACAGGTGACTTTGTCGTCCTGACATTCTGTACCCAGAAGCTGCGGGCTACAAGCAAGAGGAACTGCAAGGCGTTGCCGACCGCCCGGGATTTTTGCCGATTGACCGGCTTCCTTCTCCTCCTCTGATGGCATCAGTAACTGGGCGTCAGAGCAGAGAAAATCATCCTCTTTGGCCTCTTGATCTTTTAACATGCCTTCTGACCCCAACCGCATTTTGTCATCAAAGAGGTCTTCAGAAAATGGATTATCCACAGTGGTGGGTACACGAGTTGACATTTGGGCTGCTTCATGTTGGACGGATGCTGGTGATGCTGATGACGACATTTGTGGCCGTGACTGGGAGGACGAGGAGGTAAGACTGCTGGATGCAGGTGCATTAACCACTGAAGGACAGATTGGCGACGCTGTTCGTTACTGAGATTCACAGGGCCCTGACCCAGCGATGACAGGCCTGATGGTCCTGCAACTGATGATCCGCTGGCATGCGTGTTGTCGCCAGCACTGGAAGGAGCACCTTCTCTCGTACCTCTACCTCCATGTCCTACCCCCCTCTTTGCTCGCTTACCACCTGAATTTCGCTCCATGTTCAGAAATATACAAATTTGAGAAGGTATGGAAGAGTTTTGGAAAGTCTCTTATTAAAAGACGGCAAATCACAGCTATTCTCAAATCCCTCAAATCAAAACAAAATTGCTGGATTCAAATATAACTGCAAAGTAGATCTATCAAGTCAACAAAGCTGGCCTGCGCCAAAGTGAAAAAAACACGTATCTGAAATGTATTCGGATAATAAAAGGTATTTTTGGCACCTATCAATTCACCTGTGGTAACTACACAATTGCTGGATTCAAATTTAACTGCAAGGTGGCTCTATCAACAAATCTGGACTGGGCAAAAGTGCCAAAAACACGTATCTGTAATGTATTCGGATAATAAAAGGTATTTTTTGGCACCTATCAATTCACCTGTGGTGACTAAAAAATTGCAGTATTCACATTTAAGTGCAAGGTGCCTCAATGAACAAAGCTGTAGTGCACCAAAGTAAAAAAACACGTATCTGTAATGTATTCGGATAATAAAAGGTATTTTTTGGCACCTATCAATTCACCTGTGGTAACTACACAATTGCTGGATTCAAATTTAACTGCAAGGTGGCTCTATCAACAAATCTGGACTGGGCAAAAGTGCCAAAAACACGTATCTGTAATGTATTCGGATAATAAAAGGTATTTTTTGGCACCTATCAATTCACCTGTGGTGACTAAAAAATTGCAGTATTCACATTTAAGTGCAAGGTGCCTCAATGAACAAAGCTGTAGTGCACCAAAGTAAAAAAAAACACGTATCTGTAATGTATTCGGATAATAAAAGGTATTTTTGGCACCTATCAATTCACCTGTGGTAACTACACAATTGCTTTATTCAAATTTAACTGCAAGGTGGCTCTATCAACAAATCTGGACTGGGCAAAAAGTGCCAAAAACACGTATCTGTAATGTATTCGGATAATAAAAGGTATTTTTTGGCACCTATCAATTCACCTGTGGTGACTAAAAAATTGCAGTATTCACATTTAAGTGCAAGGTGCCTCAATGAACAAAGCTGTAGTGCACCAAAGTCAAAAAAACACGTATCTGTAATGTATTTGGATATTACAAGGTATTTTTGGCACCTATCAACCTGTGCTGACTTGCTGGATTCTAATTTAAGTACAAGGTGGATATATCAACAAAGGTGGAATGGGCAAAATTGAAAATGAACACCTATCTGAAATGTATACTGATAATAAAAGTGTAGTTTTGCACCTAACAAAGAGACCTGCAGTTACTAGAAAAGATGTGTATCCTATAAGTTCAGGCTGCCCAATATCCAGGAAATATTTCAATAGAAAACTGTTAATAATAAAGCTATTGCAATGTCTACACTAAGTCTTGGTGAACTTTATCCAGTATTCTTTATAGAGCTTGTCTGTGTTCGCCCGCGGGGGCCCCTCCTCCGCTCCCCCCCGTGACTTTACAGCAGTAGATGTACCTAACTATATAAAATCTTCCAATCTCTAATCTAACTAAATTGTAAGGATCACAGCTAATAGTAGAGGTTTCTCTGTGAAGAAATATAATAATTTTGCTGAGCTGTTTGGACACAAGCAGAGCGCACGTCCGTCTGCTCTGAGACGCTGGGAGACACTGAGGCTGAACAGGAAACGCTATTCTATGTAAAACGAGGTCATGTGATTTTCCAACCAATCGCAACCATACACATCCCAGTCATGACGTCGCACACACATCTCACCCTGCTCTATTCTGTAATCTGATTTGCTGGCCGCCAAAATTACAGAAAGCACCGAAAAAGGCGCAATCTTAATAGATGATGCACAGATTTTAACCTCAATTATCGCATGATCTAAAAAATCCGATCACCATAAAAACTGTGCCGATTTCAACTTTGTCGATAATAATCGCTCAACACTAATCCTGGGTAGTCTGGCAGAGGTTGAGGTAGGAATTGAAAGTGAGGATAGGGTCAACCGCGGAGGATGGAATATAGAATGTTACCGAAGGGGTGATTATCGGGTATAGTGGCTGTGGGGTGAGCGGTGAGACAGCCAGCGGGGGAGTGCAGACTGTATTACTTAGTGTTTGTGTATTGGGAATATGATGCGTACTATCGGCTTGAATGTTATTACTGACAGCAAGATGGCCCCTGGTGACCTGTTACCCGGAACTACCTTTATCAGGGGACGTATGAGGAGGAACAACATGGCCATCGTAAACAGGAAGTTCATACAGTGCGGGTGCAGCAAAATGGCTGACAACAGGAAGTGGGGAAATGGCTGCACCAATATGGCTGACAACAGGAAGTGGGGAATTGACTGTACCAATATGGCCACCAGTAGAGGAAGAGGCAGGGCTTTGTTTAGTATCTCCGGTAGGAGAGGGAGCGTAAGCCACACCAAAATGGCTGCGGGTGCTGGTGGGTGGGACCTGCATTGAAGATGAAGGGGAAATACAGTGAGGTTTTGGAGTAGGGCGTCTCCTTCCACAGCTAACGCAATATTCTGCAGAAATGGAACTGTGCTAACCACAGTGGGGGCAGGACCAACACCAGGGAATCTTAGTGAGATGGTGGGAGCATAAGAGAACACATGTAATGAGGTAAATTCCCTTTCAAATCACAAACATTTTCTTGAAAATTGCCATCCTGAGATCGGTATCAAACCCCAAAAGATGTGCACCGTGGTGAGTGGTGAGCTGATAAGAGGCAGCGCGCGGCAGAAACAAACATATATCTGAGCTTGTACACTGGCAGACACGATTTAAAAAGAGGCAATCTGTGTCTCTAAAAAGAGTAGGTATAAAATTTGTGCTGCGTTATGTAAAAAAAATGAAGTATACACAGACTTCAATGTACGTCCGCTGAGCATGGAAAAAAAGGAAATAAAGCACAGATATGCTGTTATCTCAGCTGCTCCCTGATCTAGCCCTAACGCTTAAAGGAAACTGGCGTGGAGGTGCTAATCACCTGACATGAAGTTACCTAACGCTGCCCCTATCTAATTTATGCAGATCAACTGGCCTAACAGCAGTTAGGGCTTTCGAGCTCGTGGGCAGACCAGCTGACCAGAGCTTAGTCCCAGACCTTCCTCGTTAGTCTTTCAAACTAGTCACCACAGTACACCCTAGCGGTTACTGTGGCCGACCTAAGAAGACCCTAGGCAGTAAACGAGACAGTTCCCGATGCCCTTGGGCATTCTCTGCAGTAGACCCCAAGTAGTTCAGGATACCGACCTCCCCAGGAGGTTTTTAAAATATCGCTTCTGTCCACTGAAGAAGTCCTACAGAAGCACCTCTATCTAAAGAGGCCTTAACCCTATCTAACAAACCCGCCCCTAACTAAAACCTAACAAAAATCCGGACAAGACAGATTGTCCATGCCTCTATTTAAAAAGGACTTTAACCCTAACAGCCAGCTTCCATCTACCCAGAAATAATAAAGAGAATGAAAAACAATCCAGTCACCACAGGCAAAAAAAGTGGGATATCACAGCATGTGTCCGAGGTGGATATGAAGGATTTTTTCTCACTAGAGGCAAATGACAGGCTGCTAGTTCACTGCAGGGTAAAAGAGGAACTAACTTTCAACATTAGAATAAGTGCTGCGTTGTGAAAAAATAGGGTTTAGACACAGACTGTCTGGAGCTGATAACAGAGACAACAGCAGCACGATGTATTAAGAGCAATATATCAAAGAACCAGAGATAGCAATGGCGTAAGGCCAAACACACGCGCACGGTACGCGTGCAAGAATAAAACGGAGGAGCCACACCTGGGCCTGAGCAGGTTACGTCAAGAATGAGGCAAAACTACAACCAGAGGCAAAATAGCCCGCTTGAAACGGAATAAGACACTGAGTTCAAAAAGAAAACAGCGTACTTACCCGTGGGTTGTTGGCTAGTCATGAATGTCAAGCAGGCTAGAATGAACCGGCCCTGGGGGCGACGCCCCAAAAGAGCACTCTGCGCCATTTTGTATGGTGTGTTGCATAAGCTAGTTTATCTGTAAGCCACAGGGAGTCCATGTAATGCCTTCAGCGTCTTTCAGAACAGGTTACATCCTGAAGGTAGTTTCCTTGCATTAGCTATGCATTCCAAGTGTATAATGTCTGAATTAAACTGGTCAAGGGTAATAGAGACAGAGAATGGTTTATGCAAACAGTATATAGACAGTCTCTAAATATAATCAATGGATATAAATAGCATAAACAGGATTTAATGTTTTCAATAAATTCCTACACCTGACATTATATATATATATATATATATTTATATATATATATATATATATATATATATATATATATATATATATATATATATATATATATATATATATATATATTTATACATAAAAAAAAATTAAAAACATGTTTTTAAAAAGGAAGACCCAATACGCTTAACAAATGCGAAGCTTCCGTATATGGTCACCTTACCTTGCCTTAGTGTACTAAATGACCTTAGAGGCTACATTTTACAAATTTCAAATAAAGTACCCATGTGAGCACAATTTTTACAAAATAGCTTTGCTGAAGTATCTGTATTGATAAATGTACATACTATAAGGCATAAGAGGTCTAAAGCTTTTCTAACTTTCCAGTATAGCAGGAACTCTGGTTTACACTGGATATTACAATTTCCATTATACATGTCCAAGTTACATGGTTTTTATTAAACTACTGACTGCAAATGGTATGGGTTTTGACCCAAGTTTCAATAATGCTAAGACATCCGTCGCACAAAATGGGTACAATATTTTTTAGAGCTGACACCAGCAGGTGGCCTAAGATCTATATGGGACTTCTGAAAAATTACTTACATGTCAAATGGAGATTCCATTATCTTAAGCTTGATGCACTTTTAAGAAAACAGGATCAATTTAGGTAGTATTGAGAGTCATTATGTAAATGATTCATCTGTTTTCTCTTGATCGAAGTCTGTACATGGTGATTTAAGTACTTAAATGTGGCCAATAATATGTAAATGACAACCAATGTTCTCATAAAATGCTGAATTTTTAGTGCAAAATAGTTACAAAATATGAACTGAAGATTAAGAGGCTGGTTTTGGGAAAGAACTAAAAAACAATCATTTTTCATTTGCAATAATGACTTTCTAAGATGCCAGTAGCAAAGGTAAAAAATACTTTCATATCTTCACAGACAGACATCAATACGTTATCCTCAGGCTGTCCAGGAACAGTTATTATTGTCTGAGATATTGCAGGGATCTTGTTTTTGCCTCAATTAAAAAAAACTGGAAAAAAAATAGACAAAAGAAAAAAGGCTATCTAGCCAAAGAATTAATGCATAGTAAAATGTGAATACAATTCCTTCAATCTATTTGGTGTTCATTATTTTGTTGTCATTAATGTTATAATTATGAAAAGCTAAAAATACTTTGGCATAGCTTGTCTGTTTTAGCATGTACTGCTATTTACTAACTATGCTAAATTCTAAAATTAGTTTTTTGGTTTGTACACTACATATGAATATAGGATATTTTACATGAGCATTACTGTCACGGACCGGAGTCATCTGGTGCTGACAGGGTAGTGGGTATGCAGCTGGTGGATCCGCAGGGTCACTGTGAGAGATGGTGTAGACCACGCCAGGGAGCAGAGTCTAATAAGCTCCCCAGTATTCACCAAAGCTCGCTGAGAGACTTGGTTGGATTTGAGTGTGGGGGCCCTCAAGGTCGCTGCTCTTGACGTGGCACTCTCATTGAGAGCCGAGGTGCCAGGTGTAGAAACACAGAAGGAGCAGAAGTGGCGAGTCTCAGGCAGGTGCAACAGATGATAGTAGTAGTGTACAGACAGGTAGTCAACTGGTGTGGTGGCAGGTACAACAGCAGATGGCACAGGATCCACGGGACAGTAAATAGTGTAACCAGGACATCAATGCAGAGGTCAGGATCAATGTAGAAAAATCAACTAACTGACGCTGAACATAGGCAGGAAGTTCTTTAAGTCCCCAGGGGTGGTTGGCCATTCAGCAGGTAATTAGACACTGGCCCTTTAAATCTGAGAAAACCGGCGCACGCTCCCTAGAGACCGCAGCAGCAGCAAGGAGAGGTAAGTAGATCCTGGCAAGAGAATCGGAGGCAGGAATGCCGACACAGACACGCCCGTGCTCCTGGGCGGGGACTACGGAGTGCATCGTGACAGTACCTCCCCCCCTCAAATCCTCTCTTCCTCCGGGCCCGCTCCCTTTAAATCTGAGAGAGTCATTGCACGCGCCTTTGGAGTGGGAGTGTGCGCCGGTCACAAGCAGAAGAGGAGAGCGGAGCAGTAGTGTGGAGAGCTGAGTAGACACCAGCAGGGAGATTGGAGGTAGGAACAAGGACATGATCCTGAGCGGGGACCACGGTGTGCATTGTAACAATTACACACATGATAAGGCCAAAATCATCTGGGCACGCAGTTTGCTTTATATTATAGGGGACTCTATGTCTCTAAATTAACTTACACAGATAGGGAAATAGCCCACTATTTAGGCACATTGGACATACCTGTACTATCCAGTGTAGAAACAGAGGAATTGGCAGCTGATATATCGGCAGAAGAGATCAGCAGGGCTATAGGGAAATTGGCGACTCATAAGACGCCGGGACCTGATGGGTTTCCAGCAGAATGGTATAAACAAGACACAGAGCAATGGAGTGGTAGACTGGAAAGGTTGTTTGCGGCGGCAGACATAGCGGACTCCCTGCCACCTTCCTTCTCTGAGGCAGTGATCACAATAGTCCATAAACCAGGCAGGCCCCCTGATCAGTGCAGCTCATATAGGCCAATTTCCTTGCTTAGCCTAGATGCAAAGATCTTGGCGAAAGTTTTGGCTATGAGACTGAATGGAGTGATTCTATCATTAGTTGGCACAGACCAGTCGGGATTTATGCTGGGGAAAACTGCTGACATTAATCTGAGACGGCTATTTACCAACTTGAATGTCACCCATACACATGCGGGGAGTAGAGTGATCGCTGCCTTAGACAACGAAAAAGCTTTTGACTCTGTTGAGTGGAGATTCATGTGGATACTGTTGTCACGAATGGGGATTCCTTCTAGTTTTATTAAATGGCTGCGCCTATTGTATTTGCAACCCATGGCGAGAGTCAGAGTAAATGGATTGCTTTCTCCCCCTTTCCCACTGGAAAGAGGCACTAGGCAGGGGTGCCCACTCTCATCGCTGCTCCTCGCCCTCATTATGGAACCACTATCAAGTATGATTAATGCGCATGACGGTATTCAGGGATGGTCTGTTGCAGGTCTTGAAGAAAAAATATAGTTGTATGCAGATGACATGTTGGTGTATTTGGGAGATCCGGGGGCCTCTTTGGAATGTTTGCTGGAAACGGTGAATACATTTGGGAATTACTCTGGCTTGCGGGTAAACTGGGGGAAATCCATACTGTTTATGCTAGATGACGTTGACCTGAGCTTGGTGA
This sequence comes from Phyllomedusa bahiana, assembly GCA_025379985.1. NCBI lineage: Eukaryota > Metazoa > Chordata > Amphibia > Anura > Hylidae > Phyllomedusa > Phyllomedusa bahiana. The sequence continues at coordinate 7,740 of JAODAL010045963.1, read as the reverse complement.
CCCCCATCTCCAGTCTTCAAATTGTCGCGCAATTTAAATACCTCGGAGTGATTATACATAAAGATTTTTCTAATTTTGGTGTGCTAAACCTCCAGCCAGTGGTGAGACAGGTGGAGTTGAGGCTGAAGTCATGGGCCACTCTCCCTCTGTCCCTTATTGGACGGGTGAATATAGTTAAAATGGTAATATTACCCAAGCTCTTATATATATACAGAGCAGCCCCTGGGTTGATTCCCAAGTCGCATTTCAAGCTGTTAGACAAACTGTTTTTCTCTTTTCTATGGGGAGGCGCCACTCCTCGTCTGAGCAGGGCCACACTTAAAGCCCCACATGACCAAGGTGGGCTTGCATTTCCTGACCTGTATGTTTATTATGTAGCGATCCAGTTAACATATATATCAAAATGGTTCCGGGGTAATACGAATGACCCATCTGTGGTGCTAGAGGCAGCCATGATAGTCTCACTAGAGGGACTTGCCAATATGCCTTATAGAGCGGGAAATTGTTTCCGACTTCATTATATACCAATGATGAGTGCAGCTGTGTCTGTGTGGATGAATTTTATTCACCCTTACGGACATAGTGGCAAAGACCATGCTTGGTCCCCGGTTGTCCCCTTGTGGTGTAACAGGAAACTGCCAGAACTAGTAGAGCTGCCAGACTATGGTTTCTGGGCTGCCCGAGGAGTGAAATACCTTACTCAGTTGTATAAAGATGGTGTATTCTTGACATTTGCAGAGATGCAGCTACAGTTTGACCTTCCTAGGGGATCCTTTTTTCGATACCTACAGCTAAGGCATGCGTGTATAGCGCAGTTTGGGGGGATTGTAGTCCAGCTTGAATACGGGTACTTAGAGGCCATTATGAGATGGGTTACCCTTAAAAAGCCAGTTTCTTCCATCTATAAAGCTGTTATGGGTTGTCAGGTCTCCCCTCTGGCGGTCTCTTTTGAAAGGTGGCAGAGAGATGTCCCAGCCTTACCAAATGATGCGCTCTCTGAGCTGGGGACCTCTTGGCGTCTCTCAGTTCTGAGTGCCAGGGATCAGCTGATCCAAATTAAATGGCTCCATAGGGTTTATCTTACACCAGTTCGACTATACCAGATGCATTGCTTGTCCTCCACGGCTTGCTCCCGGTGTGGGGCAGAGAGAGGTACTTTGATTCACATGGTGTGGGAGTGCCCGATTCTGCAAAACTATTGGCGGGAAATCCATTGTTTTTTGAATAGGAAACTGGGTTTCCCTAATGTGTGTTCACCTGAGAATAGCCTCTTAGGTATTGTAGAAGATCTAATTCCGGGTAAATCAGACCGCACCCTTTATCTACTCCTGCTCTATGCCAGGAAAAACATTCTTTTAAACTGGAAACTGCCCAAGGTCCCTTCTTTAGAGCAGTGGAAACAGCTGGTTAATGCGGAACTCCCTAGGTACAAGATTACATATGCGGCGAAGGGCATCCCAAAGCGTTTCAATGCAGTTTGGAGCAATTGGACTGCGGCTCAGACGATCTGAATGTCAATGGATGTGGGTAGGTGGGCCAGAGATCGACAAGTGTGAATGAAGATTGATTATGAATGTATGGCACAGAGGCATGACATGACTGAAAACACTTGAGGAGAGTAGTACAAATGATGGACGACCTCTATTCCTTTTTGTCATTACTCATTTACACTTGTACTATATATAAATGCACTACCGAAACATGCTTTAATGTATATCTCCTGAATTATTATCTGGACACAGCTGAATGTATCATATATATAGTTGCTATTGCTAGTGTCTCCTTTGCAATTGTAAAATCTCTAATCTTGTAGTACTTATAATGCCTCTGTAGAACATGTGAGAATGTTGTTTTTTTTTTTCCTTGTGCTTACTTGGAAAATTTTAAAATAAAACCTTATAAAAAAAAAAAGCATCTGGGCAACCACACTTCACATCCATTTACAATTGCTGAATATCTCATGAAAAAACCACTAGCGTCCATTGTCGTAGAAAGGCCTTCTACTAAATTGGCTGTGGGTTTTTCTGTCAGTTTAGCTCTTTTATATTGGGTGATAAAGTTTGCTCACATCAGCTTTCCATTTTGTCCATTCATTACAAAGGTTGTAGTGTGATGAGACCACACAAATGGTCTACATGTAAATGTTTTATATTTATGTGTGTATATTTATACATAATATTACATTATAGGGTTAAGATTATTATGTATTTTGTTCAGGCACAGTGGCAAGCAATGGTCTCTTAAGGATTTGTACCATGTGACAAGCCATGTGCAGTGGCTGGGCAGTGGTAGTGGACAGAGGATTAAAAAGCCCAGCGTGCCACAGGTTAGTTGGTTGTTATTGCTACTATAAATAATTGAAAGTTCAGTGTGTTCCTGATTTAAAGCAAAATAGGTCATATACTGGTCATACACCAGCTGTGGACCAGGGTTAGGCTGCCACTCTATACTGGGCAGTCATACTGAAAAGGCTTTCACAGTCACATAAGCAGATACTGAAAGCATATGTCACGGACGCCCCTGCGACCACTGTCCTGGGTCGCAGGCGCACCCGTGCCCCTGCTTCCAGCGGAGCCCCGTCCCGCACGTCGGGTTCGGGGTCTGCGCGTGTCCCGGGCCCTGCCAGCGTTCACTTATCCGGCCGCGCTCCTGCTCTGTCCGGTTCCGTCTCCCGGCGCGTAGCTCTGCTCCTAGGGGTGCGCGCATGCCGGCAGTTTGAATTTAAAGGGGCAGTGCGCCGGTAATTGGCTCATTGCCGGGCATTGCTCCTATTTAGTCCGGTCTCTTCCTGCCGGCCCTCGCCAGATCCTTGTTGTATCTCCGTTGGTGAAAGCTCCCTTATAGTGTTCCTGTCTTGTCTTAATGTGTACCGACCTCTTGCTTACGTCTCCCGTCTACGAACCTTGCCGCCTGCCCTGACCTCCTGCTTGTCTACCGTCACCGAACCAGAGCCACCTGTCCTGACCTCCTGTCCGTCCACGACTACGAGCCTGGCTGCCGTTCCTGTACCTCGTTACCCTTGGCCGCCACCGCAGGCAAGCCCCGCCAGTGGTAGTGACCTGGTGGACACCCGCCGCAGCAAGACTATCCCGCTTTGCGGCGGGCTCTGTTGAATACCGGGTCCCACTTAGATTCCACTCCCTGGTGTGGGCTTACGCCATCGCCTGCGGTGGTCCTGTGGATCCACCTCCAGACCGTAACAACATAGAGGTACAGAACCAAGGGATTACAGTCCAGAGCTGAAAAAGCTGCAGGCCAATTGCCCAGGGCAGTTGGCAGAGTCCAGTTTCATAGGGAGATGGGTAAGGCCCTTCGGCTATTAGAAGAACAAGTAGGGCTGAGGATGGACACAAGAGATAGAGTGTGGTTTTTTAAACTGTACCTATACCTGGGATGTGTAAAGGAGAAATTGTAACTGTGTAACTTGAAGTGATTTGCCATGAGTAAAGCCTGCCAAGGCCTCAAGAAGCTGTGTCTCTGTATTTCTTCCTGCACCGGTCACACCTCACCTCTAACCACCAGTAGAAAGCCTCACTATCATCATCAACACATGTACCAGGTATCATCCGACATCAGCATCTTACGAAGTGATTGAAGGACTGCAGTAAAAGCTCTAGGTAGACTAGTCAGGTTCCTCCACTGTGCTTTTTTTAAGTATCTCATTTTGCATATAGGAGCTGTCATGCTAAAACAGGAAAAAGTCTTCCCTAAATTATTGCCACTAATTTGGAAGCACATAAATCTTGTCTAATGTAAAGTCATAATGTCATTTTTTTCACAATAACAAAAAGCTGCCATGATCACTTGACATGGCATTATGACGCATGAGATGTCATCACATACCATCACAATAACAACATGAAATGGTGTGGACCCACAAAGGCTGATAACACAGTAATGAAGAAAAACATTAGCCATGAATATATTACAGGAAGGCTTAAAATTATATATACAGTGGTACCTCGCCTCATGGCGGGATATCACGGGGATTTTATGGTTTGGAATAGGATAGAACCAACCAATCACCGTCATAAGAAGATGCTTACCATCAAAGAAAAGGTAGAACTTCTCGACATGTTAAAGGAAGGCAAAAGCTACGCGGCTGTGGGCCGCCATTATGGGATCAACGAGTCTACTGTTCGCTACATAAAAAAGACGAGAAGAATATAAGGTCTACAGCAACAATGACCATTAACAAGACTGTAAAGAGGGTGGTCACATCCCGTAATAAGACCATTGTGAGGATGGAATCTGCATTGGCCCTGTGGATTAATGACTGCAGAAAGAAGAATATCTTGCTGGATACTAACACCATCCGGACGAAGGCCAATAAATGTTATGATAGTTTCACGGCAAGCACGGATGTTCCTGATGATGACAAAGATGAAGACGAGGACAACAGTGCAGAAGCAGGACCATCAAGGGTTGGTTTGAAAAATTTCAGAGATGCTTCAGACTCAAGAGCATTTTTCTGCACGGAGAAGCTGCCTTTGCGGTGAATGACACCTTTAAATCCTTCATCGAGGAAGGAGCTTATAAGCCTGAACAAGTGTGTAACATGGCTGAGACAGGGCATGCAAAACAGTCAGCTTGCTTGATAAAAATGCCTCTTACAAAACCTCCTCCACAGGTGCTCGGTCTAATGGGTTTAAACCACTCCCATAACAGTGCAATTCAAAGTAACAGACCAGCTCCATATTCATAGAGGAGTATAAAAAGTTAAACTTTATTCCACATTGCTAAAAACAGCATAAAACCAAAAGTAATCTTCATTTCATGTGAGGACAGCCAACAATAGAGTTACCTTACTTAGAGCATCAGGCAGATGGAAGCGCAGGTGTACAGGTCAACGCATTTCAGGTGTATCCTCTCCCTTAGTCGTGGTCATGGCTGAGACAGGCTTATTTTGGAAATGGCTGCCATCTCGCACTTTTATAATGAAGGACGAAGCTAAAGCCCCTGGATTTAAGGCCCAGAAAGATCGAGTAACTCTTATTATGTGTGGGAATGCTGCGGGCTTTTTGATAAAGCCAGAGCTTATTTATAAGTCCAAAAAACCGAGGGCCAAAAAAACAAAAATAAGAATGTGTTGCCTGTGTACTGGATGCACAACCCCAAGGCCTGAATGACAAAACTCCTCACGGCTGATTGGTTTCACTAGTGCTTTATCCCAGAGATAAACCTGGAGTTCAAAGTGCTTCTGATCATGGATAGTGTTGAGCGATTATTATCGACAAAGTTGAAATCGGCACAGTTTTTATGTTGATCGAAATTTTTAGATCATGCGATAATTTAGGTTAAAATCTGTGCATCATCTATTAAGAACCCGCCATTTTCGGCGCTTCCTGTCATTTTGGCGGCCAGCAAATCAGCTTACAGAATAGAGCAGGATGAGATGTGTGTGCGACGTCATGACTGGATGTGTATGGTTGCGATTGGCTGGAAAAATCACATGACCTCGTTTTACATAGAACAGCCCTTCCTGTTCAGCCTCAGTGTCTCTCAGCGTCTCAGAGCAGTAGAACGTGCGCTCTGCTTGTGTCCAAACAGCTCAGCGAAATTAATCTATTTCTTCACAGAGAAAGCTCTACTGTTAGCTGTGATCCTTACAACTTAGTTAGATTAGAGATTGGAAGATTTATGTAGTTAGGTAGAGAATTTTAAAGGAGCATCTACCGCTGTAAAGTCACGGGGGGAGCGGAGGGGGGGCCCCCGTGGGCGAACACAGACAAGCTCTATAAAGAATACTGGATAAAGTTCACCAAGACTTAGTGTAGACATTGCACTGCAATAGCTTTATTATTAAAAAGTTTTCTATTGAAATATTTCCTGGATATTGGGCAGCCTGAACTTATATTAGGATACACAATCTTTTCTAGTAACTGCAGGTCTCTTTGTTAGGTGCAAACCCCCACTTTAATTATCGTATATTTTTCAGACAGGTTTTTCATTTTCTTTTTTAAAAATTCCCCCTTTGGGTTAAATATATCCACATTGCATTTAAAATTTAGAACCCAGCCAATTTTTGAGTCAGCACAGGTTGATTAGGTGCCAAAAAATACCTTTTTATTTCCGAATAAATTACAGTTTCGTTTTTTTTTTGATTTGGGGCATTTCCAGCTTTTGGTTCATTGGGGGCACCTTGAACTTAAATTTTGAATACTGCAATTTGTAGTCACCACTAGAGATAGGCGAATCGTTCTAACGAAGTGGAATTGTTTAAAATTTCAGGAAAACTTGGTTCGGAACAAATTTCGAACTTTGGGGGTATTGGGGAAGGGAAGTGTGTTTTTTTGATTGTTTAAAAGGGGCTGGGGAGCACTTTGGGCGCTACAGGGGGCAAAGCACTTTGGGGGAAAAGGGCATAGTTTGCATGACTTGGGGCAGGGGGTGAACCCAATCAGGGGGACCGGGGGGATTCTGTGAGGTCACCGCATTATAAGCCCGGGGCGCGACGCGGGGAGCTAAATACCCTTCACTTTTAATGATCGGGGAAGGTTTGCTGCCGCGGCTGATAGCTCTTAACGAAAAAATTGATTTTTATATAGCGATTTTGTGGGGTGTCTCAGCTTGTCTCAGAGGCTGTTTCTTAAGTTCTATTTCAAAATTTTATTTAAAAAAAAAACAGCGTTTTTTTCAATACAAATACCACTTCATTTTTGGTGCTCAAATTCTATTGGCAATTTTCATCCAATTGGGAACAGTACAAAGCTACCCATTTTTTGCGGATCAATTCTTTGGCGGCCCTTTTTCATCCAGGGGTTAAAATTTAAAGGGTTTTTTTACTGGTTGTGCTGACCAAAAAAACGTCTTTTTTAACGCCCCAAAAAATTTAAATTTTTCCTGTAGCCTGAATTCACAAGCAAAGGGTTAAATTTTCAACGGTATCTCTTGTTGTGTGGCGTAGAAAAAAAAGCAAATTTTAAAAACACTACAAAACACTATTTTTTGCCCGGGTCAATTCTTTTGGGGCAAATTTTCATCCCGGGGGGTTTAAATTTTAAACGTTGTTTTGTGGTGTGCTGACCCCAAGAAACCCCCCTTTTTTATTTCCAAAATTATATAAATTTTTTCCCCGTAGCCCAATTCACAAAACCCAAAGGGGTTAAAATTTCAACTGTATCTTTGTTTGTTTTGGGGTTTGAAAACCGCAATTGTAACAAAGCAAAAAAAGCTTTCCATTTTGTGGGGGGTCAATTTTTTTGGCGCAAATTTTTTTCCCGGGGTTAATTAAGCGTTGTTTTGTGGGGTGCTGAAACCCAAAAAGAAACGTCTTTTTCAACGGCAAAATATATAAATTTTTTTCCCGCAGCCAAAATCCCAAGCAAAGGTTAATTACAACTGTATCTCTTTTTGTGTTGCGTAGGAAAAAAAACGCAATTGTAACAGCCCACAAAAATACTAATTTTTTTGCGGATCAATTCTTTGGCGCAATTTTACATCCAAAGGGGTTTTAAATTTAAGGTTTTTTTGTGGTTTGCTGACCCCAAGAAACCGTTTTTTTTCAACGCCCAAAAAATTTTAAATTTTTCCTGTAACCTTTAAATCAAAAAAGCAAAAAGGGTTTAAATTTCAACTGTATATCTTGTTGTGTGGCCCTTTTTAAAAAACGCAAAATTTTAACACGTAAAAAGTACCAATTTTTTGGGGGGCGGGTCAATTCTTTGGCGCAAATTTTTTTCCAGGGGTTTAATTTAAAGGTTTGTTTTGGGTGGGGTGCTGAAAAACCCAAAAAACCGC
>JAODAL010045962.1:0-31417 GCA_025379985.1 Phyllomedusa bahiana | reverse complement strand
GCTTTTTGGTTTCCCATCCAACTCACACATTATGGCTGGACCCCATCCATGTGCTGAAGTGGAATGAATCAGCACATCTCAAATGTATTGAAATATCACATTTGTTACAATGCTGTGGCAATGCTTTCCTTTCCTTAGATACGCTTCGGACAGAAACTATGAGATGCAGTTGCGAAAAGAGCCTAACTTTTCTTATGTATGATAGCATATGGACGTACAGATATCAGTTATAACATTAACAAAATTTGACTAATATTGTGTAAGACTCCCTTGAACCAAAACATCTCCAAATCATTAAGGCGTGGACTCCACAAGACCACAAGACCTGTGTTGTGGTCCTGACATAAAAGACATTAAAATTATGCCCTGCAAGTTATAAATTGGGGCCTCCATAGATTGGACTTGTTTTTTCAGCACATCTCACAGATACATCTGATGAATATGGAAGCCACGTCAACATCTTGAACTTTTAGTCATATTCCTCAAACCGGAACAATTTTTGCAATGTTGTAGGTTGTATTATCCTGCTGCCATCAGGGAATACTGTTGCAAAAATAAGTGTTGTGTCAATTCTTGAAGCGTTTTCAATGCTGTAAATATTCATAGAAATCAATGGAGAGCTTCAACCCTGCGTCTTAAATCTCAGTGCAGTTTTAGACATGGTTTTTAGCATATTTTTTGACACATTTTCGCAGTGGTTTTGCCCTGGCTATTAATTTGTATGGGTATTTCAGAAAGAAAACAGTGCTGAAAAACATCATCAAGACCTCATCAAATCCTCGTCAACGCCTTGTCGAAAACCTGATCAAATCCGCCTCAATGCCTGGTTAAAAACCTGATCAAATCCTGCTTAACGCCTGGTCAAAACCCTGATCAAATCCTCCTCAATGCCTGGTCAAAAACCTAACCAAAACCTGATCAAATCAGTGTCAAAACCTTGTCTGAAAAGTGCTGCATTGAGCCGCTTTTTAGACAAGGTCTTGACGCTGATTTGGACGCTGAAAATTTTGTGTTCAAATCAGTCGTGTGAACAAACCCCAAGTGTCATACAACATGTAGGCTGCTGATGGGCTAACGGGGAACTTCAAACTTCCCTAGCTCTCCTGCTCTAGTTTCAGATTCCAAGTAATATTCACAGGAGGGTTCAAGTTAATAACTATTTAGTAGGGATTTTTTATTAATTCAGCTCATGAATGTTGGATGTGATGGATCTCCAAGCTGCATATAATAATTTATTTCCTTGGAAAAAATTTAGTATTTCCTTCCAACGTCTAAAAAGGGCATATGCAAGTAAAGCAGAAGTTAGAAGAATAACCATTTTTCTATTTTGTTACAGCAGTCATTTTTGTAAATGTAAAAAGACTGTGCCGCCATAATGGTTGTCACTTTTTCATCACTTAAGCTTTCAGCAACAAATCGTGTAGTTTGGTGTACAATAAATGGAACATGCTAACAAAGTGACCATTTGTCTTCAGAAGCTGAAAAGCTAATTCAGATTTAAAAGGGTTATATAGTCTTGAAAAAACAGTGCCATCTATGTCTACAGATTGCAGGCAGCTTTGCAGTTAACTCCATTCAAAAGAGAAAACGAGGTGGCACCGGTATACGTCTCTGTAGTCCTATATAGTGTATAGAACAGTGTCCATTTAATTTAACGGGTTGTCAGTTAAAAAAGAATTGCACAATTTAAATTTCAATCTTCAGACAGAGATTTACGGCACTCCCCCCCAACTTCTCGCAAAAATCCTTTTATTGGGAAAATAAAATCAGGGGAAACCAATTTCCAAAACACACCAACAGCCTTTTTCGCCCCCCCGCTTTCCAAAGGGAGACCATGCCTGGGGAAAGCGTGGGAGCGTAAACGGGGTGTTTTGGCTGTGTTTTTTGAAAAAGTGCCGATTCCCCGATTTTATGTTCCAAAAAAAGGGGTTTTTGCAGAAAAAGTTGGTGGATGCCGAAAATCTTTCTGAAATTTACTTTGCGGTTAACCCCTTTACTTTTAAAGCTATGTAAACCCCTTTTTTAACTAAATTATATGGTGAGAAAATGGCTTTTAAGACCAGCACTTAGTACATTTTTGCTTCTAACCAGTAGACAAATGATTGTAAAACGGAAAATTGGGGGGGGGGCATCTTGTCTTTTAAAAGCATTTGCCCCTTTATTAGCGGGCAATAACCATAAAGGGAACTCATGAAGCTTATTGAATCTATGAAGAGTGCTGGAGATAGTCTCGTGACCTGTTCAATAAGGTCATTAATGCAAGAGAGGAGGGTAGTCTGCTGTCATCCATATTGTCATAGTAGCATTCCATGTGTGAATCTATGCATTGGGTCACATTTAAGTGTGAATCATTTCCAGATGATGAACGGATCAAGACTCTTGCAAACCTTGATTAGGACAGTATCAGGAATTACTTAGCTTTGTGGCCAAAAGAGAACACCGCAACGAGTTTTCAGGTTTTTTTAATAGATAGTGATGTGATAAATAAAAAAAAAAATCCCCCAAATTTTTTAAAATGTACATTGTCAAGCAAAAGGGTAACAATGTCTTGAACGTGTGACTTTCAGGCTCCATATCTCACCACCCACTATAGCTTTGAATATGAGACTACCATAATTTTATAGATAATCATCTTGGCTATGTCATACATAAATTTGCAACTCATAGATAAGCTCATACCTAAATTTGTAACTATTAACATATGTTTAGTTCTGTAGATTCTTATGTAGCTGCATTGTTACTGTTTTGCTCCCAGTGGTGAAACAATCTTTTTATTCTTGTATAATACAATTACAACTTATTATCACATTCCCTAATAGCTCAATGTGTTGTTAGGTTGATTTCCAAGCAAAAGGTCACTGGTTCGAATTGAGAAGCAGCCATGAAGAAGATTTACCAAGAAAAGACAAACAGCATCACCCAGCTCATCGATAGTGGTGTCTTGGCCAAGAAAATTGCCAAACTGCATCATGTGAGGCCATGACAGCTGCAAGAATATGAAATGAAGTCCATCCATTCAACAAGTTGACTCAGTTCTGGAATGGTGGCCCAAAAAAAGGTGACGAAGCCTCGACTTCAGTATCATCAGAAGCGTTGGCTCAAGTTCACAAAAAGGTCTGAATGGTGGACAGTAGAAGTTTGGAAATGTGTAATTTGAAGCAATGAGATAAAAGTCAATAGATCGGTCTTTGATGAGTGTGAATGAGTCTGAAAGAAGCTGTTTTGGTTCTATAGAAGTGATTGTCATATCAGCTTTGCTGCTCCTAGCTATTCCTGTCACAGTGACATGACTGCATGAGATTCATAAACTCTAGTAAAACGGCTATAGAGCTCTGAAGGGTTAAAACTTGTCATTTACTTAGGTAAACAAACTCCATTGCTAGAGATAAGACCTAAAAGGGAATGACTCACCATGGTCAAATGGCAGCTTGTGGTACAATCAGATAAGAGAAAGAGGAGAGAGAAGTGGGGAGAGGTGATCGCTAACCTAGAGAAACTTGTGTACTTCAAGAGGATATCAAATCTTTTTTTATCTCCTGACGAAAGCAAAATCAAAACAGCAATGTATTTGATAATAGTCTTTATTTACCTTTCCCTACATGTTAGAAGCTAATCACTGTGGTGAGAATCCCCCCTTAAGGGGGGAATTTTCAAACTTACCCAAAAGTAAAAGGCCCAAACTTCTTAAAGGAAGCATTTTTTTAAACGGGTAACGTTGGGGGTTAATAGGTTCATTTTAATAATCCTCTCACCCAAACTAACTAGGCCCTTTAAAAGGGGTTTTCCCTTTCGAAAAGAAATGACACAAACTAAGAAGGGTGGCCACTCAGCACTCCTTACTTAAGAAAAAGGTCATTCAGCACCTCAATGGTTTTGCAAACGTGGCTGCCTCTACTCTTGTCTATGGGAGTTCTGAGCACAGCTAAGATTGAGTGTACTGGAAACTTCCATTGAAATGAATGGAGAGAGTTGCACATGCGCATCCTCCTTTCTGTTTTGTGCAGCCATGGCACAGATGAGGATGTGGGATTAGCAGGACTGTCACAATCTGTCACTGGGAACAGGAGGTGGTTCTGCTTGGTCCCCTCTGAAGCGTTGGCATAACCTATGTCAGGGAGCGGGTTCTATGGGGAAACTCCCCGAGCCCTCCGAAAAACCTCAGTGACAGCTGCAAGCGGGATTGGTATACCGGAGGTGGACAGGAGTACAGTCGGGGCAAACAAAGGCAGAGTCGGGGTAAGACAAAAGTAGCAACGGAGAACGTGCAGGACTGGACCAACATAAGGAACAACACCAACAACTGGGCAAGGATTGCTTGGGGAAAGATGTATTTGCACTTGCTGGCCCTTTCAATCACAGACACGTGCACCCTGATGGCCAGAATGGGAGATGTGACAGAAGCAGCAGCACCCAGCATTGTCCAAATAGGTGTAGTTCCCACCACTAAGATGAACTGTATGAGCTTTGGCTGTTGAGGTCATACCATAGATACTTCAATGAGCCTGTATTATGGTGGTGTCATCCAATAAGACTGAAGTGCATGAGTTTGACAATAACTTCACTCATTTTTATTTGCTGACATTATCGGTAAATATTGTTTTAGAGCTTATTCGCCCATATCAGAAGTAACATTCTTGTGTATTTGCAGCTCTTAAGCATGTAGTATCTTTGTACAACTGGAGTGAAATTCACTAGCAGCTGGGAAGTTGACATAATAACATTATAAATGATAAGTCCCTGTTTGTTTAATTTGGGAAATTTGCAGTGTTTTGGCGGTTTGTGAATTTGACCTTTTTTCAGGAGGATTTTAGTCAGGGAAAGACCCCGGGGTCCTCTTTTTTTATATCTGGCTGGGGTGGGGCTAAATTTTTAAGGGAAAAAACTGCTGTCATGGAAAAAGTGAGCTGTTTTGAACACAAAAGAACAGATGAGTCCAGACAGCAGCTAGAACAATACACACTTCTTCTTATCACAGATGATTTTAAGGTGCAGTGAGACTGATCATCCAAGTACGCACGGACATCTTGCTGAATCACAAATATTTAATGTCTTAATAACCAAGCCAACAGAACCCCAACTAATGTCAGAGAATATTTACCTCTTGTTGGTTCAGAGCTTCTCTTCATATATCTGCTAAAACTTTATTAAGTTATAAATAAGAAACTCTGCAGACCACGTAGGCAGTAACGTTACTTCAGTTATTCATTTGATGGTATGAAAATCACAAAGTTCCTGGGGCTGACGTTCAACACAACCGCACATACTGTGCATGCAATCTATCTGGTATCCTCTTATGTAGCGGAGGTATCATTGGGCAGCCACATCCTCCAGTTAACCGATGAACCTTTAACCTGTACACTTTAAGTTGTTAAAGGGGATGTCTCACTACAAGAATTGTTTTTTATATTAAAGATCTTGCAAAAACAAGTCAGTTTGCAAAATATGTCCATAAAAGGGGTTTTGCCACCATGTAATGTTGACGTGGGAACCTCCAAAATGGTATTTAATCACTTTTCCAAATATATGTGATTAGAAAACGTGAAGACTCTGAGAGCTACAGCATTTCTCAATCCTGCTTAGTTACCTCAAAGCTTCCACTAGACATGACCCAGGAGCTGACAGGTCGTGCTTGCGTGAAACACTTCTTATCTGATGACAGGCAAAATGAATGAGCTTTTAAGGCACCGGGTAGAAAGTGCAGTCTATGAGGCTTGGTCTTGCTGTATTGAGAATCCACTGTTGTATTGTTTATTATTTCACTTAAGTTTTGAGACGCTCCCTTCTTCCTCACTCCTTACTCACCCCTCCCTCTCAGCCCTGCAGCCTTCATGACTCAGCGTGATTTGTTGACATTCTCCCTGTGCTAAGGAGAGAGGTAAGAAACTTGCGTCCTGGCAAATCCCCTTTAACAGTGTCCTACCTATTCAATTATATCCGCTCTTGTATGAGCTGCATCAGTTCCTTTGGTCGCTATTGCTACAGACCTGTTTGATCTATCCTGATAGGCTGCCAGCACTGGTTGCTATAGCTACAGACCTGTGGCTTCTACTGCAGCCTAGTAGAAGCAAGTAAACACACCACTGAATTCAAAGTGAAACCAAGAAAACAGGACTGAAGTAAGATGAATCAATGTAGTGAGACAACCCCTTTAAGAACATGGATATGCGCTTTTTTTACAGTAATTTTTACAGTAATATCAAGGAACCTGGATAATGCATGCTCTACAGGGACTAAGTACTATGGAGCCCAGGGTTATCTCACAAAGTGATGTCACGGTTACCATATTAATAAGAATTATTCCACCGTTCCACAATTATTCCGTTGTTTCTATTCACTTATCAATACCTCCCAACAGTCCCAGATCCCATCAGACAGTTTCAGATTCCAAAGCGTGTCACAAAGTCATGGGCTGTTGGCAGTGTGTCGAAGGGATTCCCTGGATCCCCATGTCGATGCTTTTTTTTAACTGTTTCTGCCTCTTTGGGACATGCAAGCAAATAACAACCATGGTGTAGCAGGGAGTCACTGTCTCCCAGCCCTGTCACTTAGCCTTGTAGGCCTCAAATTGCATTAGGCCTGCAGCCTACAGGATATCAGGAGGTATCGCAATGTGTCATGATGATGTCATAGCATCACACAGCCTGCACAAAGACTCACCAGGAGGATCCTGCTGCTCATACGGGGAACGGGGAGAGGTGAGTTCTATTTTTTTATTTTCTCCAATTTTTTCATAACAAGTAAAGGTAAAACCAATGGCTGATAAATGAGGGTAACTTTATATGATTGTACAGTGATGTAAATAATAGATACAAGTTAAATGGGGATGTGTGTGTCATGATGTGTTCAGGAGTTTCGGTTAGTTCTGGGCTACTGGAGGGTTAGGAAGCGGTTAATTGGCCCAGGGTTGCTCAGTCAATGGGTTGTTTTGAAGGGGGAGACAGTGCTTCTGGGCAAGCAGTCAATCAGAGACCTGACAGGGGAAGTTACTCAGTTCTGTATTTTATTCTAAGTTGTGTACATAGTTAGAAGTTGGATGCAGCAAAGAAAAAGAAGAACTTTTCCTATCAGCCGGCAATAGGTAGAGCAGGCTGGGGCAGAGGATATCAATCCCACTCACAGAAATACAACAGAATAGGAAGGGGAGGAACAGCAAAGAAACATTAGAAAGCAGAGGGCACAGAGAGAAAGTGAGAGAGAGGGAATAAGAGAAATAGAAAGAGAAAAAAAGAAAAGGGCCAGACAACAGATTAACAGGTGGGCAGTTTGAGGAACTGCTGAAGGAGCAAAGGACCCTTAAAGAGGATAGAGGGTGTAATGGTCACCAGATGTTGGCATCCTGCATGACTGGGCTGTGCCAAGTGCCAGCACCTTTGCACAGCTTGACTGGGTCGAACAATAGAAGTTGTCAGGAATAGCCATTCATGAAGGTGGTGTGTCTGTTATGCATAGTAGTTTGTTGTATCTTGGCCTCCAGCAAATTTGTAACATCCACAAGTAAATGCAGCTGTGAGTAAAAGCCGGAAGTTTCCCAGAAAATATTTGTCTGCTTTTATTCAATCACTGGTGCACCACACAGACTTCTACTACAATACACCATCCACCTGCTTCTTTACAGGCCGGCATAGAGGGGACATTATAACTAATAAGGGGGCACTATTAGAGATACTTGGGCACTTATTACTAAGTAGAGGAAAGAGGAGACATTACTACTTAGTGGGGATCGAAGGGGCATATTACTGAACAGGAGCATAAAAGTGGAATTATCACTGGGGGCACAAAGGATGCACCATTACTGTGCAAGGCCCATATAGGGAAATAATAGTAGTAGAGGGCGACTATTGCACCATTAATTACCATTATTTCTATGAAGCAAAGGTTTTTACTGCATTCAACTATGTGGTCTGTCATGTGATGGTGACCTGAACTGGTATCTGACCACTACAGTAGAAACCAGAAGTTTACATACACTATATAAAAAGCCCCATCTGCATGTTTTTCTCACTATCTGACATGAAATCAGAAAAAACCCTACCTGTTTTAGGTCATAGAACCAAAATAATTTATATTTGCCAAATGCCAGAATAATGAGAGTTATTTTTAAGGCATTTTTATTACTTTCTGCTAAGTCAAAAGTTTACATATATTTCATTAGTGTTTGGTGCATTGCCCTTAAACTGTATGACTTGGGTCAAACCTTTTGGATATCCTTCCACAAGCTTCTCACAATAGTTGGTGGGAATTTTGGACCATTCCTCCTGACAGAACTGGTGTAACAGAGCCATGTTTGTAGATCCCCGTGCTTGCACCTAATTTTATCAGCATTGCCCATAAAATTTCAATAGGATTGAAGGGGTCTTTGTGATGGCCACTCCAAAACATTGACTTGGTTATCCTTAAGCCGCTTTGTAACCAGTTTGGCAGTATGCTTCGGGTCATTGTCCATCTGGAAGACCCATTTCTGCCTAAGCTTTAACTTCCTGGCTGATGTCTAGAGATGTTGCTTCTGTATTGCCACATAATCTTCTTTCTTCTTGATGCCATCTAAGTTGTGAAGTGCACCAGTCCCTCCTGCAGCAAAACAACCCCACAACATGATGCTGCCCACCCCGTGTTTCACAGTTAGGATGGTGTTCTTAGGCTTTAAAGCTTCTCCCTTTGCCTCCAAATGTAACGATGTAAATTAGTAGAGCCGTCAGCCAATGAAATGAAAGGAGGTGGGACCAACACTGGGGAACAGTGTTTACACAAAACGAAGATAAGGAATCCTGTGAAAACAAGACAGATTTGCTAATGACATCCAATTGCAAAGTTGTTTGTTTTCACTGTCCCCTTATTCTGTAGACCATTTAATGAAATGATACAACCTCTTTAAAAAATTCTCTCTCATTATTCTGGCATTTGGCAAATATAAATAATTTTGGTTCCTAATTGACCTAAAATGGGTAAGATTTATCCTGATTTCATGTCATATTGTGATTAAAACATGCAAATGGGTCTTTTTATATAGTGTATGTAAACTTCTGGTTTCAACTGTATATGATCACTGTATGACAGTATTATAGGTTACATTGATGTTTGTATATTGTTGATGAACACTTGTCTCTGACTGTAAAAGAGACTGTACGCCTACCCCTGACCATATAATTTGTCATTTCTATATTTTTTTTCTATTTTCTTTTTGGTGTTAACAGCATGGTTTATTTTTAGAGAGTATGTCTGAAAATGCAAACTTTACTACTGCGTACATTCTATGCCTCCATTTGTATGCGATATGAGGGTTGATGTTGTAGTTTGGCTGGTGGGGTTATTGGGTCAAGGCTACTTTAAATTCCCAATCCAGCCCTTACTGTAATGTTTTTCTTATGTAGGCCTTCCAGAGATGGGCCTGTAACTTTTTTTTAGCTAATGCAAAACTCTAAATACAATATTGCTAACGTCATCATGAACATCTCCTCACCTTTCAAGATTAGGAGAACTCTTGTTCAGAGCAGCCACCACACATGTTTACTTCACTACAGCAAACCAACAATCCCAATTTTTACCTCTGGTGGCTGCCTTCATGCATTAGATTGTCAGCCTTAGGTCACCAAAAAACCATCATGTATGACCTGATGACTGCACTTGCTTAGCTCTTTTTCTCAATCTATATAGATTCAATGGAGAAAGTCATATTTCCACCGCCACTTCTTCATTCAGTCTTCATCTATGTGCAGCTGTCTTGACTTACCAAACTGTCAGGGGACCCTCATTCAACCAAAATGTCATGATCCTAGATATAGCTTGTGGGAAAACTCCCTTAACAAGTTCCTGACCAGGTCTTTTATCCCCTTTCATGACCAGACACATTTTCATGAGTACATCCAGGTTTGAATGTTAAAATTCATTTTCACGCTTGGTTAGTCAACAAATTTTTATTTTTTAAAATAATATATTGGTAAGTGGCAAAAAAATAGAAAAAGTCTGTTTTTCACATCTTGTATTTCATTTTTTAAACAGCAAAAGTGGTGTTACAATAAGTTTTATAACTGTGTCACTTTTCCATCACACCTATTTACATATAGACAGGGCCGCCATACAGGGGGTACAGCCAGTACTCCTGTATAGGGCCCGGTGAAACAAGGGGGCCCGCTGCAAGCAGTCCCCCTTGTTTCACAAACTAACTTTCTGAGCAAGAACACGGGCCCCGCGGCACTGCTGAGCGTTCGCTGGGGCCCGTGCGGCTCAGAGTGTGAGGAGGGGGCCCGCGCTCCGTGCCACTGGGGCAGGGTGGGCTTGACTATCACACAATGTGAGGGGGGGCCGCGCTCTGAGTCACGGGAGCGCTCCATACAGTAACAGAGCTGCAGCACCGTCTCACTCGCTTTAGATCCCTCTGCTCGTGCTGTGATGGGATCGCCCCTCCTCTCTCTCTTCTGCCTGTGGGCGGCGCTTCAGTGACTCCTGCCGGCAGCAGAGAGATCTCCTCACAGGACGAGCAGAGGGATCTAAAGTGAGTGAGAGGCTGCTGCAGCTCTGTTAATGTATGGAGCGCTCCTGTGACTCGAGCGCGGCCCCCCCCCTCACACTGTGTGATAGTCAAGCCCACCCTGCCCAGCACCTCCCCCTGGGGCCCCTCAGCAGCCCACCCTGCCCAGCACCTCCCTTGGGGCCCCTCAGCAGCCCACCCTGCCCCCCACCTCCCCCCGGGGCCCCCCAGCAGCCCACCTTGCCCGAGCCCCCCCCCCCACCTACTCCAGTGCCACCACCTGGGCCCCAGCTGTGTTGGGCACCTCCTCCTGGGGCCCCTCTGAAGCCCCCAACCTGGCCCCAGCTGTGTGGGGCCCCTCTTAAGCTCCTGCGCCAGTGCCCCCTGGGCCCTAGCTGTGCAGGATGCCTCTGGGGCCCCTCAAAAGCCCACCCTGCCCCAGCACCTCCCTTGGGGCCCCTCAGAAGCCCATCCTGCTCCAGCACCTCCCCTAGGGCCCTTCAGAAGCCCACCCTGTCCAGCACCTCCCCTGGGGCCCTTCAGAAGCCCACCCTGCCCAGCACTTCCCCCTGGGGCCCCTCAGCAGCCCACCCTGCCCCAGCCCCCCCACCTACTCCAGTGCCCCCACCTGGGCCTCAGCTGTGTCGGGCACCTCCCCCTGGGGCCCCTCTGAAGCCCCCCACCTGCCCTAGTGCCCAAAATTGGCCCCAGCTGTTTGGGGCCCCTCTGAAGCCTACCCCGCCCCAGCACACCACACTGAAACACCTGGGGCCCCCACCAGCAACCCCCCCCCACCCTCCCGAGCACCAGCTGTGTGGGTCCCCTTTTAAGCTCCTGCGCCAGCGCCCCCTGGGACCTAGCTGTGCAGGATGCCTCTGGGGCCCCTCAGAAGCCCCCCAGCCCCAGCACCTCCCTTGGGGCCCCTCAAAAGCCCACCCTGCCCCAGCACCTCCCTGGGGGCCCCTCAGAAGCCCATCCTGCTCCAGCACCTCCCCTAGGGCCCTTCAGAAGCCCCCCTGCCCAGCAGCTCCCCCTGGGCCCCCCCTGAAGCCTCTCACCTGCCCTAGTGCCCCAACCTGACCCCAGCTGTTTGGGGCCCCTCTGAACCCCACCCCGCCCCAGCACACCACACAGAAACACCTGGGGCCCCCCCATCAACCACTCCCCACCCGCCCGGGCACCAGCTGTGTGGGGCCCCTCTGACGCCCACCATGTCCCAGTGCCCCCTCTCCTTTGGGCCCTAGCTGTGGGGGGGGCCCTCTTAAGTTGTCTAGTCTGGACCGAATAGAGAAGAGAATGGAAAGTGAACGACTGGTCCGATGAGACGTCACCTGTGAGTCACTAAATGTATCTGCACTGTGTACACCTGTATCTATCCCTATAATACCCCTGTAATATCGGTCTTATTGAATTACATTCACTAACAGTACGGTGGTATTGTTCAGTACTGTTATGGTAGTGATATGCGGCGGTATTATATGGTCTTTGTATATTGTTATTTGCCATATTGGTCTGGGGATACTGGTTTGGTCAGTAACATAATAGTGGTGACATGTGGCGGTATTTTCTGGCCCTTGTCTACGTACTGACCCGCACAATATTGATAAACTGTAAAATTAAAAAATAATGGCGCAATTGCATTTTTTTTTCCTTGGGTTGGGTGACTGTTGAGTGGGCGGGGCAATGGGGGCGTGGTTGACGGGGGGCCCCAGCCTTCAGCTGTATGGGGCCCTGAAATTTTTGATGGCAGCCCTGCATATAGATAATATAAAGTTTTATTGTAGAGGGGGCGGTGCTAAAACTTGCAGTTATTTTTGTGTTTATCTGTGAGTGCTTTTGATTTTTTTTTTAATTTTTGAAATTGTGGCCCCCCAAAAGGTTATATGAAGACCCTTCATCGGGACATTTTCTGCAGATTTTCCCTGTAACTGGGGCTGGCATAATAGCCTCAGTTACAGGGGATATAGAGCCCTGGTACTAACAGCAGCGCTGATCTGGGTCTTGCAAGACCCAGCATCATTTACAGCTACAGAGTTCCAACCGTCACGTGACCAAAGGGGTACAGAAGCCTTGAAGACGTACCTGTATATACAGTGCTCAATGAATGCTGTATATACAATAATCGGGAAGGCAAAAATGGTGACAAACCAGCCCTGCCTTCTTAGTGGAGAGCCCGGCTGTTGCCGACAGCCAGCTCTCCACTCACACATCTGCACAATTAGGGTGCATCTTGGAACCCTGCATGGACATTTTAAATGTCCATGCAGAGGTAGACATTGACAGCCCGGATGTATATAGTCAACGAGCAGTTAAAATGTATATAATTAGAAAAACATGGCTGTAATCTTCCAAAAACAGTGCCGAACTTCTCCTTGGATGGTATGTGACATTACAGCCAAGCTCAAACAAAGTGAATGAGGTTGAGTTGCACATCACATACAATCTGTGGACTACTGTGATGGTTTTTCTGGAAGAAAGCAGCCATGATTATGTAATCCTGTACAATACCTGTATGACCCCATACTTAGAATCTCATTATACCATAAATCTCAACACCACCCCTTTTCTGGTTATAGAAAGAATTCATCTGGAGCGCTAATGATAGAACACTTGGGGCCATATGTATGAAAACTGTCTTTGTCTAAAACTCACTTTGTTGCCCATAGCAACCAGAGCTCCCCTTTCATTTCATATAGTGCTCTGGAAAAATGATAGAGGCTCTCTGATTGGTTGCTATGGGCAACAAAGAAAGTCTTAGACCTAGACAGTTTTCATACATGTGGTGCTTGGTGTTAACACTGTGAAATCCACTCGACAATATACATTTAAAAAAATCAAACCTATGAATGAGTGTGTTTTTCTGGCTTATAGTATTCATCAGGGATTCCATTTTCACTTCCAGGCTTTGAGTCATTAAGGAGAAAAAAAAATCTTATTACAGAAAAGCAATCAAGTGGAAGAGAACATAAAACTGGACTATAAGACACCACTGGGCAAATAAACAAATCAACTTTTCTGGAATGCTTTGTTTGGGTAACATTGTTGAGTGGATTCCCCCAAGGCAAATACATACGGGTACATGGATCTGTCTCCAGTTGGCCCTTCTAGGAAATTATTCTCATGTTTATAGACTTTAAGAAAATAAGTTCTAGGAAAATACCCGCAATTGCTGTCCTGAATGATATCATTTTGTACTGTTTGCTGCACGTGTATGTATCTGCCTAGTGTTCCCGTCACTGTTTCTCAGGATCATGGTCTTGGTCTTCTAATATAAGGTACGCTGGGGGAACTGGAGATACATTTTAATGTTTATTTGGCAGATTTTTAAAAGAAAAGAATAATGTTCTCTAGAAGGGAACAGTTTGTTTCTTTATCTTAGTTGTCATGGAGAAGAACTAGATCTAGAAGAGATGATGGCTGAAAATAATGTTGGATTTTACATTTCCGATTCCTTTTACTTCCATATGGGATTCTACTAAACATGAAATTACTAGATCACATGTGCACCAGGCTAACCAAGCTAAAGGAGGTTACAAGTCTTATAGGTGACAACTTTTATTATTGCCACTAATGAGTCTGGGTCTCCTCAAGATGCAATGCATTTGGGAAAGCAACAAATTTAAAGCTTTTGTTTTAGTTTTTATGGAGTTGTCCTTTTTATGGCGAGCGACCTGCCAAGTGAGTGTTTGAGGTGAATGATTAGGGTCAGTATTATTCTACCCTTTTCTCTACTGTATTAGATGAACATAAGTCCTTGTTGTGGAAGAATAAATCCGGCCTTTGTCGTGGAGGACACCAGAAGAGGAACCCACAGAATTCTACAGCTTTGTCTGTCCCAAAAAACACCTTATCCATCTAGATGTGAATCACTTCATGAATGACGACTTCTAACATGTGAGTGAGTGATTATGTGCACAATACATCCACTATGTGCAGCTATTATTGTTTTTCGTGGCTGTAGTTTCATGTGGAGGTTGACAGGGTGATATACTGGTTTACTACATTTGCGATATTGGGATTTTAAGGATTGAATAAAAGTAATAATTTGAAAGGATATTGTTTTTGCAGTGATTTAAATGTGTGATAAAGTGGCCTAAGAACAAAGGGGTGTGGGTTAAGTACAAGGCATGGACCAGGGGCATAACTTGAATTAATAGGAAAATGACATAGGCCCTACCACCTTAAAGGGGTTGTCTCACTACATTGATTCATCTTACCTCAGTCCTGTTTTCTTGGTTTCACTTTGAATTCAGGGGCGTGTTTACCAGCTTCCACTAGGCTGCAGTAGAAGCCAGGTATGTAGCTATAGCAACCAGTGCTGGCAGCCTATCAGGATAGCTCAAACAGGTCTGTAGCTATAGCGACCAAAGGAGCTGATGCAGCCCATACAAGAGGGGATATCTAGGAATAGGTAGGACACTGGTAATGGACATATATTGCAAAGTGACTTGTTTTTGCAAGATCTTTAACATAAAAAGCAATCCTTGTAGTGAGACAACCCCTTTAAGTCAGGAAAGTGAACAAGCAGCATAGTCAGAGGTCCCACATAAGAGTTCTAGATAGTTTAAAGCCACCAACTTGTCTGCAAAAAGGTACAACTTTCTTGCACATGAGTGGGGCCGCTAAATCTCTGAGCCCCAAAGAAACTGTTATAGCTGTTGTGAGTATAGTTACCCCCATTGTGCTCCCTCGATATTGCAATATTTGTGATTGTGTGTATGGAAACTCTCTATTGTTAACAGCTTAGAGATCACTTTCTATGTCCATGATTTGGGTATTTTAGTCTCTTACATGGGACTGATTTGTTACTATTGTAGTTTTTTTTAAAACATTTTTGTATCCACTTCTCAGATCTCAATATTGTTTTGTCACTAAAGATGTGATTTTGAGGTGCAGATTGTGGTCTGTGCCATATCTTTCTCTTTATTCTCAGTAGTGGTATATTTACCCCCATGGCATGGACTCAGCATGCATTGTTCCCACTGGCATTCTATGATGTGAGCTATGTTTTCAGCAGAAAAAACTCGCTCCTGGTGTTTATCTATTATTCAGTAGAATAAAAATTATCAGCATATTAATAATGAATTGTTTGGTATTAAATAAACAAAACCTATGGACTGTCTAAGAATTTAATACACCTAGCATCCCTGAGGATGGTAACCACTGTCTAGCAAAATCTATGAAAGTACTTAATCTGTATGAAAGACGAAGGCCTCGTTCACACGGCTGATTTGTCCGCGGATTGGCGCCGTACTCCGCGCCGGATTTGCGCTGCAGTACGGCGCCAATCCGTCGGAGTAATTACGGTAATCCACTGCTCTCATAGAGAACAGTGGATTCCGTCGCTCCTCCCCGCTCGGTGAATCCACCGCGGGGGGAGAAAGGGACATGCACATTATTTACGGCGTGTACGCGCCATAGATAATGCATTGTCTATGGGGCCGGGTAGCGGCGCCCCTGCCGCGCTCCGGCCCCGCCCCCGTCCCGCCCCTTGTTCACGCCGGATTTGCGAGCGCAATCCGGCTCACAAATCCGCCGTGAATTAGCCGTGTGAACACGGCCTAAAATGGTCCTAAACACAATAATATGATGGTACAATATAGAGCATTAGTCAGCCAAGTGCATGTTGCCTCCTGCTAGCTTGTACTAGGACAGTAGTCTCCAACTGCAGCTTTCTAGTAGTTGTGCTTTGTATTCGGGTAAAGCCAGTTCAGTGGTAAAATCATACTACTACTCACCTGCCTTTTCCAGACAGTAGGTGTATTATTCATTGATCAGATACGCTTTCTTTTTCCTGTCTGGAAATAAGCTGGTGATTGGAATAATGATTTTCCCATCATCTCCATTACAATTTCAGTCCAACCTGAATTGGTCTTACCCGAATCTGAAGCACAACACTACCGTACTTTCTAGTACTTCAAATTTTGGTTTGATGCCATTGTATACAGCACATAACCTATGTCTATGCATTTTCTTAGAATCACTTACTCAGAATCTTCAAAGGATTACAGTTTCTAAGATTTGGGGGCTTTTTGCTAAACGTGCTATAAGATGTAACTTTTGCCTTCTGTTCTCTCTCACAGTTACAGCTACTGAAATAGGATTCTAAGGATTTGTTACTAGAAGAATGAACTGTTCTGGGTGACACATGGCTACAAACCTTCGTCCATTCCTCTTACTGATAGGGTGAAATACAAGACATCTGTTGCCATCACTGCACGTGCTATGGATACAAGCGCTCAATGACCTGTCATAACATAGAACTAGCCACCAAATGTCTAAATCTTTTGATTAGACAGCTCTACAAAGAATAAACAATTTGTGATGTGTTACCATTAATATAAGGGGTTTTTGTATGTATGGGGTGGATTTATTGTGTGCAGGGAAAACTGGTCAAATCTTCTAACGTTCTTTTAAAAGACTATATATTCTATCGTCGATAAGAGTTATTTTATATTGACACAGTCCATGAGTAGCAAAATAAAAAAACAGATCAATGTTACTCAGGTGATGACAAAGTATTTGATTATCTTGTCATAACTGTATAGAACTGGAAAAATGTGAAATGTATACTATTGGTTAAATCAAGGCACTGCTACACATACATTTGATCAGTACAACTGAACCAAACTCAGGACTAAGCACCAACAATTCTGTGCGAAATGTAGGACTTTGCACCATGTAATGATCCATCTGTACATGCCCAAGTGCATGAATTTGTAGTGACTTAATTTAATGCAAAAGTTCTAGAATTCCCACTATTCTAATGGTTTCCTTACATCTATATTATGGGACATACTCAGACCAGCAGCTCTGCTTTAACAGCAGTTCAGAGATTTGTTTGACGGCAGCCACATTGATCATACAATACTGATGTCGGGAGCAGATGCATTGACTCACTGTGGCTAAGGGAGACATGTATGGAACTAAGTGCATCGAAGTTCATTTTCTTATCTATTTTTCAGTGTATAATGCGCCTGAATGTATGAAAGTGGTTTTTGTCCGTTCATAAATGGTGTCTAAAGTTCATTGCGCCTCGGCTGTGTGTTTGCCGCATTACAGAACTTAGGTGCATTAATATTGTGCCGAACATGTATAAAGGTTATAGATAGGCTGGAAATAATAGAAAAGTCATTAGAATAGCATGTCAGTGAATTGAAACTATGGTACTGAACCTGCTTGGTGGACCACAGGTCCCAGCAAGACCTGTACTGTGTTGGCTCTTGCTGTATGTAGAATAAAGGGTAAGAGCAGCAAAAATAAATTTCAAATTTATTGTAGTAAAAATTAAAAAATCTGAACAACATCATCAGTGGGTTGTTTAATGTAAAATTAGTTTTAGATTCTATTAAAGGGGATTTGCCACCAGACCAAGTACTGACCTCCGTTCAGCATGAGAGCAAGATGTAAACAAATCATGCTGAGTCATGAAGCTGCAGTGGAGAGAGGGAGAGGGGAGGGGGGAGTGAGGAATCCAAAGGGAGCGTCTCAAAACTTAAGTGAACTAGTAAACAGTACAACAGTGGATTCAATACAGCAAGACACAGAGCCTCAGACGGCACTGTCAGGAGAAACCTTATCTGCTAAGCAGCTTATGTAATGTAACCAAATCACGGAGCTGACAGAGACGCACACAGACACACACAGCCAGAGCTTGCATAAGGGGATCCTGTGACATGTTCACTCAAATAATCAAACTATAACTTGTGAATTCTGTATACAAAAGAGAACACCTATTCTACACAGCAGCTTGAAAGCTTCTTCATCAGATAAAGCAGGGATCTAATAACACTACAGCTAGTTATTCTGTATACAAAAGAAAAAATATTGCTACCTGGTGCCTTAAAAGACCATTCATTCTGCCTGTCATCAGATAAGAAGTGATTCACGCAAGCACGGCCTTTCAGCTCCTGGGTCGTGACTAGGGGAAGCTTTGTGGTAACCAAGGGGGGTTGAGAAATGCTGTAGCTCTCAGAGTTTTCACTTTTTTTAATCACATATATTTAGAAAAGTGATTAAATACCCATTTTGGAGGTTCCACGTCAACATTACATGGTGGCAAAACCCCTTTAAGTTTAAATACATTTTATAGGAGATATTTTTATATTTTTTGGATATTATACATTTTTATATTAATTTTATATGATCACATTTTTTATTAAATGTAAATAATTTAATTTTATATTATATAGTTTACTAATTTTCAGAAATTACTTTTTATTATTGTACTGGTGTAAGTTGAGAAATAAGGGACATTTTTTCCCTAACAGCAAATCTAGCTTCACTTCGACTCCTCAGGCTCAGACCACAATGAAATAGGTCTGGATGTTTGAATAGTAATGCGCCTAGTTTTGCCGAACCACATTCATATACAGTATGTGTCTAATACTACGAGTGTGGTGCGACACGCCTCCATAACGCCCCCAGAATGCCCCTTCAGGTTAGGCGCATTAGAAAGTGTCGAGTCTTACGAACAATATGCCTATCACATTCACTAGCCGCATTAGACGTTGTAGCCGGCTCACTTTGGCACATTTTACTCCAGAAAAAGGTGAAAAAGCCAATCATACATGTCTCCCCAAGTGTTCAAATCACATAGTAATGCCTTATTGACATAGCATTTTGGCAGACTGTTTGTGGTGTCCATTGGAATATTGTAAAAATGTATTCCAAGGGATACTGCAGCAAATACCTATATAGTAAATGTATACAATTTCTGTGTAGGAAACAAAAGCGTGCTAGACAACTTTTGCAAAAACAATATATGTTCACTAACTAAAGCAAACATAGTCCAGTGAGGTCTCCATTTGTCTTATACACATCTATTGCCTCGTCACGTTATCCATTGAGATACATTTTTACTGTACTGAACTTCAGATGAGAAATTTCATGGGCTGTATAAGGATACAGGGCCTCATGTATGAAAACTGTCTAAGACTTTCTCTGTTGCCCATAGCAAGAGTTCCCCTTTTATTTTTGCAGAGCACTACATGAAATTAAAGGGAAGCTGATTGATTGCTACGGGCAACAAAAAACGTCTTACACCGGTCCTAGACAGTTTTCATACATGTGGTCCACAGTATTCATGAGAATTCATGAGAATTATTATATTATACCTAATGAAGGTGTTGAAATGCATGTTGGGATGCACGAAGCACGTTCTATTAATTCAATAAACATATTGGATGTCAAAGTGCATTGTAGTTACATGTGACAACTCTACTATCCAGCGCCGCTACTCCCTCTGGGACACTACAGGACTAAAGCCTGGCATCTTGCTCTTTCTCCTTGTGGATTCTACATTGAAGTAGGAGTGAGACAGCCGCAACATCTGTGACATCTGGGTCATCTGAATGTGTAGTGCTGAAGTAATACATAGTCACACAGAGCCCTGAGAGAGGGCCAAGTACTGCCAGAATCTGAGCTATAGAGTCCCTCGGTGTCACAGCTTACGCCAAAGACTGTGTTCTTTTAAACCACTGCTCAAAACAGAGACTGAATTAGTTGTGTTGCTGCTACAGAACCGATTACCACAACTGTGTTGAAGTGTATACCTTATTATATGGGTGGCCAAGTATATTATACCTGCAGCATATACATGTTATTTGTAACCACCAAACTTCATCTAAATGAAGTCATTGTGAGTTCTGCATTTAAAGGACAGTGTCAGTACCTTAAAGGGGATCTATTGCTAATTTATTTTTGTTCACTAATTAAAACCAGACTCTGATCCATATTCTTTTCTTCTTAGCCATTTTTATTTTTTTATTTCTCAATTCTGTTGTCTGTATATGATTGTGGGGGCAGCCATCTTGACTGAGCTGCTTTTAACAGCATTTAGAGAGATGCTTTACAGCAATTACATGGACTAATGAGACATAGGAATCTGTGAACAGGAGGGGACCCATTCTAGACATGATCTGTGGGCTGGAAAGGGTCCCTATGCAGGGAGGAGGGGAGGGGGAGCTATCTTCTATTAAACACATTGGTGTCACTTTTCAGTGTAATCCTGCTTATGGTGATAATGTGGAGACTGCTGAAAAGGTTTCTATGCAGAACAGGAAGTGTCAGACTATTATTAGTAGGCCCGGACTGGTAATCTGCCTTACCGGGCAGATTCCTGGTGGGCCAGGTAAGTTAGTGGGCCGCTTTCTACAGGCTGGAAGCTCCTGTAAGCGCTAGAGGTACAGCAGCACGTAGGGGGCTGCACCAGCTTATGTAGAAATAAAAAAAAATAGAGCAGGAGTGGATGGGACGCACAGCAGAGACTGAGAGAATAAGAGGTCCAGACTCTGAAGTACAAGCACAGTGGAAAATTATGCTCATCTCTCAACTCTTTACTGGTAACACCTTTGACAAGAGATCAGTGCAAACCAAGAGTGTTCTTCAGCCACAAAGTCTTTCAATACAAAAACTCCCCTCCCCGCTCTGCCTTTTCTCTGAAATAACTTTATCCAACACTTACTGCCTCCCTGTAGGGTCAAAAGCAACAGGAAGGAGAAAGGGTCCCTTTGACAGATTCGGTATATCTGCAGTTTCGTAAAGGGTGCAAGTAGTAGAAGTAAAGCCCTGTCCTTAGTCCTGCTGTGCCCCCCCACTGCCCTTATCTGCTCCCTTACTATGGATGTTCTGAGAGATGTAAATCTTCTTGTTCCATAGGTAAATGTATAAAACTATATTTGCATACACTATATTTATATGTGTAATTATAAGCTTATGTATATTTACTTCCTCTGGTCTCTTAGCCTATAATAAGTTATAACAGAATTATGTATATTCTACCACACACATTAATTACTCACTACCCTACAACACCAAGAATCCTTAAAGGCGTGTCCTTACATAGACTTTAATGGCATATTGCTAGGATATGCCATCAAAATGGGATAGGTGTGGGTCACACATCTGGGACCCACACCTATCTCAGGAATGCACCCCGAAAAGTCTTGGCTCAGAATTGAGAGTCAGTCATACTTGCGCAGAACTAAATTCTGTCTTAAGGTAGATCTGAGTATAGCCAAAAACACTGCTCACTGCAGTACTGGGAACTCCCATAAAACAGAATGGTGAGTTAAGTGCAAGCGCAACCAACTCTCCATTCTGATCCAACACTTTTGGGGGCCCGGTTCCTAGATACGTGTAGGATCTGACGTAGGACCTGCACTTTCAGACTTTGATAGTATAGCCAAGAGGGGTTTGGACAATGCAGCGTGTTATATATTTCATTTCTGGGTGTACTATGTGTAATAATTAACTCCAGGAGATACGGTTTATATTATAATGAATCTCTAGGGGTGCAGTGTAAAATATATTTTTTGGGGTTATTGTGTAATATAATTAAAGAAATTGTTCAGTATGTAAAAAACATAATAGTACTCATACTCCACCAAAAAAAAGAAATTCTTTATACTCACCTTCCTGCTCACCTCCTTTTCAGTGCTTACTCTGTGGCATCTCTCCCTGATCTTCTGTTTACTTCCTGTTTAGATCACTGATACAAAGGAGAACAATACATAGCAGAACTGCTGTGTACTAGTCTCCATGACAACTGTCAATCACTATCACAACTGTCACACACAGCATCAGAGTTTCTTACACTGCTGGGCTGTGCGGTGAGACAGCAGCAGTGCCCCGGCTGCTGCAGGGGGACAGAAGGAGCTCCATTTCCCTTAGCTGCTGTGATTGTGATAGATTGCTGCAGCCAGGGCCGCCAACAGAAATTTCAGGGCCCCATACAGCTGAAGCACCTGGGCCCCACCCCCTGTCAACCACGCCCACAGCAACCCGATCGCCCCGCCCTCAGCAACCCGATCGCCCCGCCCCCAACAAAAAAAACAGCCTCTAGGACATAAATGCGCCCATTTTACCCCATAATACAGTGTGCAAAAAAAGAACTGTATTGTGTAGTACAATAGCAAGAGAGTCACATGTCTGTCTGTCTCACATATCATAGACACAGGGCTAGTAGCTCATCCAAATCCCCCTCCACCACAACAATACCCCTCCACCCACATACAATTCCCTCCACCCACATACAATATCCCCTCCCACCCACTTTACAATATCCCCCCACCCACATACAATTTTCCCCTCCCCCACATACAATATCCCCCCACCCACATACAATATCCCCCTCCACCAAATACAATTTTCCCCCTCCACTCACATACAATAACCCCCTCCACCCACATACACTATCCCCCACCACCCACATACAATATCCCCCTCCACCCACATACAATATCCCCCCCCCACCCACATACAATATCCCCCTCCACCCACATACAATATCCCCCTCCACCCACATACAATATCCCCCACCACCCACATACAATATCCCCCTCCACCACATTACAATATCCTCCTCCATATTTTCCCTTTGTCACGCACCTCACCACCTTCTAAAATAAAACACCACAAGAAAGAAAGTGTAACTCCTATCACAGGGTCAGGTGTTCCCTCACTCTTACACCTCAGATACACATGTACACTGCCACTAAACTAACACCGAAAATTAAAACCACCATATGGAGACCACATAGAGGTCAGACACCACTCAGGTAAAACCCTAAAACACCGCCATATAAGAGACCACATAGTGGTAGACACCAGCTCAGGTCACATTACAGTGAATACAGCACTGATCCAATATAGAAGTAACATAACCCCTTACATCCAGGGACTCACCGGAGACGTCTTATCTGAGAAGTCGTTCTCTTCTCTTGAGTCGTTCTTTTTCCCTTCTCTTCTGCATCCGTTCCACACCGCCATGAGGACTTGTCCCGGCCACAACTCATCCCTGCAGAAATTACACACAAATATTTTAGAATCCTCAATTTTCCAGCATCTCTTTATCTATTCCCACCTCTTTTACAAACTTCCAGGGGTGGGAGAGCGGGTACAGGCCATAACTTAGATGTCTAGTATTCTACGGGTTTGGAGGTGGGATAGGACTCTTTAGAGGTTAGGTAGCCAGGGGCCCCCCTTTAGAGGTTAGGTAGCCAGGGCCCTCCTTTAGAGGTTAGGTAGCCAGGGCCCCCCTTTAGAGGTTGGTAGCCAGGGCCCCCCTTTAGAGGTTAGGTAGCCCGGGCCCCCCATTTAGAGGTTAGGTAGCCAGGGCCCCCCTTTGCGTTAGGTAGCCAGGGCCCCCTTTTAGCGTTAGGAGCAGGGCCCCCTTCAGCGTTAGGTAGCCAGGGCCCCTTCAGCATTAGGTAGCAGGGCCCCTTCAGCGTTTTGGTTGCAGGGGCCCCCTTTAGGGGAGAGGTAGCCAGGGCCCCCTTTTGAGAGAGGTAGCCGGGCCCCCTTTAGAGAAGGTAGCCAGGGCCCCTTTAGAGAAGGTAGCCAGGGCCCCCTTTAGAGAGAAGTAGTCAGGGCACCTTTTAGAGAGAGGTAGCCAGGGCCCCCTTTAGAGAGGGGTAGTCAGGGCCCCGTTTAGAGAGAGGTAGCCAGGGCCCCCTTTAGAGAGAGGTAGCCAGGGCCCCCTTAGAGAGAGGTAGCCAGGGCCCCCTTTAGAAGAAGTAGCCAGGGCCCCCTTTTTGCGAGAGGTAGTCAGAGCCCCCTTTAGCGAAGGTAGCCAGGGCCCCCTTTAGATTGAGGTAGCATGGGCCCCCTTCAGCGTGAGGTAGCAGGGCCGCTTCCTTATATATAATAAAAAAAAAAACAAAAAAAAAAAAAACAACAAAACAGCCCCCTACCTGGCTCCGGCTCCCGCTCCTGGCAGGTCCCGGGCCGCTCCTGCTGCCGCCGGGTCTGTACTGCCGCCCTCATAGGGGGCGCGGTGAAGTGACGTCACCGCGCCGCCTACGTCAGCAGTAGGGGCCCGGCGCTTGGCAGGCTGAAGGCCTAACACCTTCAGCCTGCCAGGGAGATCAGCGGAGCGCAGCGCTAGTGGCGCTGCGCTCCGCTGACACCGCGCAGCCCCAGGAGTCGGGGACATTAGTCCCTAACTCCCGGGGTGGTCTCTGAGCGCTCGGCCCACGGGGCCTGAGCGCTCAGTGACCGGATGCGCGGCCGGGCCCCGGGAGCGACGGCACTGCCTCCGGGGCCAGCAGGAGCTCGGGGCCCACACTGTGGGCCAGGCAGAGCCTGGTTCGGCGGCTGCGCTGCTGGGCCCGCTCTGTCATGAGGAATAAGGGGGACCGCCTGCGGCAGGCCCCCTTATTCCCCCGGGCCCCATACGGGAGTACTGGTTGTACCCCTGTAAAGGCAGCCTGGCTGCAGCTAAGGGGTTAATCACCCGCAGCCGGAGCTCAGCTGGTCCCATGTTGCGATCATGCGGGCCCTGATAGGATGTACTGATATGTCCAATGTTTTGAAGGGGTTAAATCCCCATTTGGAAGAGAACAGCTTTGAACAGTGATGTAAGCAGAAACTCGTAATCTCTGCAACCAAGCAGTGGCTGAAGCAGTGATATCATGTCCAGAAATAGACAGAAGGTAAACTGAAGACGGGGGTGAGCTAGTGCTGTAACAGAGGAGCAGGAGAAGGTGAGTAGAGGCATTTTTTAATTTTTTGGGACAGCAGTAGATTATTATTGAATTTAAAAAAAAATTGACTACCCCTTTAATTTCAGAGTGCAGAGTGTTTTTATGCTCCTGTTTTATTTTCCTCATTATGTAGCGTGGATTATAGGGATTAATGATAAAGGGTAAAAGCTAAATTTGCTACTGCATTGGACAACACTATTCTCATCGTGATATTGGGGGTTGGATATTGTATACGGGCTGGTTTGGTTTCAGTACCAGGGCTGCTTTGTAGTTCCAGTGGTCAAAGTGAAAATGTTAAAAAAAATATTGATAGTGATTTGAAAAATAAGAAAAAATGTGTTTAACATGAAAACATGAGTAACACAATTTTATGATGACACATTCCCTTAAAGGACAGTATCAGTCACCACTATGCACCCTCCAATACCAACACCAGCCAATAGAGGCCGGTCTCCTGCTCACAAAGGGGTTAACAGCATTACACCCATGCTATTTTTTCCACCAACAATAAAGGAATCTATAGGAAGCTCCAACGCAGATGTGAACATGGCCGAATAGGTTCACAAAATCTGTATTTTGTGATACAATATAATATATAGTCAAACACATTTAAAGGGAACCTGACAGCTACTTTATGCTTCCCGAATGTCCCCTCAGCTTGACTGACAGTTTCTCCCATGTTTGTCTATAGTGAGAGAGCTGTCAGTCAAGCTGAGGGGTGGGGTGAAGTCTTATATCGGACTCATCTCCCCACACCCGGCACAACTTCACTGGGTGTTTTACTCAGGAATGCCACAGTGTTTCAGGGTAAAACACAGGGTTAGGATCAGGTAACCTGCAGCTATTTCGTGCTGCCTGTCGTTCGGGCACCATAAAGTACTGTAGTTGACAGGTTCTCTATAAGCATTATCCTTGGTAAGAGAAGAGTTAACATTTTATATTGGATTACTAATCTATCCTCTCTTGGGTATTCACAGAGAGTGTTTCTGAAAGCAATATAATTTATAGCCTTTTGTGATGTCATTTGGAGAGCTGGAGCCCCAGAACTCCCAGCCAATTATAGATGATTACGATTCCCCTGCCCTGCAAAATATTGTGTTAAGATTCAGGGGGAAACAAAAATGTTTAATTTTAGATATCAGCACAATGAAATGTA
Organism: Phyllomedusa bahiana; assembly: GCA_025379985.1. Lineage (NCBI taxonomy): Eukaryota > Metazoa > Chordata > Amphibia > Anura > Hylidae > Phyllomedusa > Phyllomedusa bahiana. The sequence goes on along the minus strand of JAODAL010045962.1, from coordinate 5,310 downwards.
AATATATACATGAAATTTGTTAATATGATTTTCTGGTTTTCCAGAAAAAATCAAATTAATAAATTAAAAGTATCTGGTGCCTTATTAAAAAAAAAAAAAAAATTCTCCACACTTTCATTCCAGCGCTCGCTACCTAGTCTTCTGTTAACCTTGTTCCTCTTCCAAACGGGGACTTCTCCACTACAGCTGATGATTGGCTACCTTGGTCACACGCCACTAATTTACATCCCTGTTTGGAAGTGAACAGCATCGGCAGAGGCAAGTGACCTCTGCAGTCAATCAGTGGCGGTAGCGGTCAGGTCCCTGTTCGGAAGAAAAACACGGTAAAGGGAACACCAGAGAGACCCAGCGCTGGAACAGAGTTGTGGGCAAAGGTAACTATAAGTTGTTTTTTTTTAGTGTTGCACCGTGAGCTTACTATTATTATTTTTTTCAGGAAGCTGACAACTCTTTTAAGCTTTCGACCCAATGCCAGTATCAGAAGCATACATTCCTTTCTCTACTGCAAAAGCTACAACTAATCCCACTACCCAATGTTGTCACATGCACCTCATGACAATGTGAATCAGTGCTATATACATTATAAATCTGGCATTCATGTGTTCATACATGCATCTTTTAAATATATATTCTAGGTAGTAAATTTGGACAAAGCTATTGTTGTGTTTTCATTGAGCAGAAGTAGCAAAAAATTAAAAAAAACTATAATTTTGGTACTATCTACTTTAACCACCTATGGGACACCTAAAACAAAATAAAATTAACATATTCTGAAAGAGACAGAAGGTAAACTGAAGCCTGGGGTGAGTAGTGCAGTAATGGAGGAGAGGGAGAAGGTGAGTACAGCCTTTTAAACATTTTTTTGGACAGCAGTAGATTATTATTGAATTTAAAAAAAACCTCGAGGACCCCTTTAATTTCAGTGCAGTGTGAGTAGTGTTTTTATGCTCTAGTTTTATTTTCCTCCTCTGTCTTTAGACATCCAGACGCTGGCAGTTTATCTCTGCACCAAATTTCTGGAACACTAATTTTACAGCAGTGCATTGTGTGGTGCTGGCCTACCGGAGGACCGGACCATCATCCAGTGTGCCTTGGGACCGACATGTGTACTGCTGCAGGCTTGGACTGGCCACCCGGAAGACAGTAGTCCCCTGATGGATCCGAAGCACTGTAGCATGTCTTTAAATGTATGCAGGGCCACCATTAGGGCGCAACAGCTGCTCCCTGCCCCACTGACTACCAATATGTGCCACTGCGCAGGCGGCACAATGAAGTGACATCATCACACTGCCTGCGCTGCTGCCTGTCCTAGGCCCCAAGTCTAAACACCCGACTTTAGGCTGATGGCCTAGAGCAGTGTTTCTCAACTCCAGTCCTCAAGACCCACCAACGGGTCACGTTTTCAGGGTTTCCTTAGCATTGCACAGGTGATTTAATTATACTGCTCAGGTGATTTAATTATTGTCTGTACATTCTAGAGGAGATCCTGAAAACACGACCTGTTGGTGGGTCTTGAGGACTGGAGTTGAGAAACACTGGCCTAGAGCATAGCGGCTGTAAGATCCCAGCACAGACGGTGTGATGACGTCATGCCACCCACGTTGGAAACTAAGCAGATTGTGTTCGGCAGGGAGAGGAGAGTATTAATATTTTTTATTTGTAATGGGGTGCTTATATGCCTGCTTATCTACTACAGAGGACTATGTACCTTCATACCTACTGGGGGGCCCTATAGAACTACCTATGTATAAGGGGCCCCTATATAGCTACCTATGCACAATCTATAGCGACCAGATGTAGAAGAAAAGGGAAAGTGAAAGAACTATCAAAGAAGACGTCACTTATGAGTCACTGGATTTAACTGCACTGTAATCACTTATATGCCTGCAGAGCGTTTGTTTACACTGGTGTCTACCACTATATAGTTGCTGTATGGCGGTAATGTTGGTCTTAGTGTAAAGGTTTGTATTCTGTAATAGTATCGTGGTATTATTCAATCACTTTATAATTGTGATATGTGGTCATGTTGTGATGATTTTTTTTATTGAATTAAAGTGTAGCCTTTTTTATTATTAATACTGAGTATAGTACGCACTGCTCTCAATCCGGGATCTCCACTCCCACGTAGGCACTCAGACAATATAGGTAGAGCCAGTGCATTAAAACCGTAGTATCTTTAATAGTTTCATTAAAAAGCAGACATTCACCCGTGATTCACAGTATGTCCTATGCGTAGCCGAAATAAAGTGAAACATATACTCAGCGTGTTCGTTGCGGCATAGCCTGCCGTTCAGAGTCCTTTCATGGCGCCGCTCCTAGCATAGGGAGCGATGAAACGCCGGCAATCGAGCAGGACAGAGTAACAAATAAATAACAAATAAATAACAACTGATTAGCCTGCAAATGAGAATCCATCCCCAAACCCCCATTTGCACTAATCCAATACACCCCAACAACTTTCCGAACACTAAAAGAACCCCCAATTGGGGCTGAGGTCCTTGGAGCCAAACAATGATCCAATCAACCCGGGTCTGGCGAGAAGAAACATCCTCTTTCTCTCCGCAGTTTTTGCCCCCAGCCGTCACCCCCGGGATAAGGGCACCAAAATTCCTCTTTTTCCGCAGTTTTGCCCCCAGCCGTTATCCCCAGCTTCAGGGCACCACAAGCCACCTCAGGCGGCTAACCATTCCGTCACCTGCTCCCAAGGACACCGCCCTGTGGAGCCCCAACCTTCGCCAGACCGGTCCAACCAAGAAAAACTGGGAGCCAAGCCGAGCCTGACTCCCCCGCTAATTTCCACCGACCCCAAGGACCCCAACCCACCACAGCTAGCGCTCGTGACCCCTTACGAGCGCGACGCCCCCAACAGCCCTAAAGCCCTCTCCAGCCCCTCGCGAATGTCTAGTGAACACAGATCTAACCCCACCGCGTTCAAGTGAACCCCATCACTACGCCAGAATTCGCCAACACCCGGTTCTAATTCCTTATGACTTACCACAAATCCCCCATTCCTGACCACAAATGTTGCAACCGCCTTATTCACCTTGAGCCTAGCCCTATTAATCCCTGCCAAGGAATCAGCATGCCTCCACGCCAATCTAGGCACTATATCAGACCAAATAATAACCATCCGGGGATAGAGCGACCATAAACGCAAGAAATCAAACCGAATGTCCCTTATCAGTTCCCTGATGGGGCGTAACCCCAAGTCGTTCCCCCCCAACATGAAATACAGCGATATCCGGAGCACGATCCCAAGACACGAAATGCTGAAAATCAGGAACAACCTGACCCCATAAAAGTCCTCTGTTCCCGATCCATCAAACCATAGCCATTGCTTCCGGAATACCCAACTGTCTGCCACTTGCTCGTAGTGCCGCACGATGTGCACCCCAGTGCACATATGAGTGCCCGAAAATCCAAATTAACCGCTGCCCTGTAATGAGAGAAAAGGAGGGTGGGGTGGAGTAACAGGAAGATAACATGCAATCCCACAGAAATAGCCCTAACCGCGCCCCCCCCCTTTTCCTCCCCACGTTATGGTATCTGGACCAAATGCGGGCGGATATACAATTTATATCGGTCCGAGTCCCATCTGCCTATTTTTCGAACCGCCTCGGCGTCCAAACCCTACCCTGCCGCTTCTGTAGCCGCTCCAATCCGGAATGAATGCGGTGCAAAACTACTCGGATCTAAACCCAGCTCCCCTAAACAGCGCCTAAATACCGCTGTAAACTGGAACCGAGACAGGTACCTTCCATCTGCATGGACCAGTAAGGGGCCCGGTGAACCCCCGCACCAGCCTCGATAATCTTCAAAGCAATTAACTGGGCACATTATGGACCCCCTAACCGCCCCCAGTCGTAACCACTTACCCCTATCTGCTTGATCCGTTTTTGACCGCCTAATATGTACCAACAGGCCCTCCTGCCTCTGCTGCACATCCTCCCATTATAACCCCCCAGCTACGTCCCTACTTGGACACACCAGTTCACCTATGCGCAGGGTTCCAAAAAATGCCAACGCAAAAGCTAAACGGAAAAGACTAACTTCTAATACCGACGAACAAACCCCCGGCAGCTTATGACACAGTCGCTCTAAAAGATTAAACATGACTGGGCGTCGATTATCTGCTACCCTGGCGCCCCGTCTCAAGCCCTTCAGAGCCTGCACCACACAAAAAGCCTTAGACACATCCCTTAGACCCCTTGCTTTAAAACCAAATGCCAAGGCTGACATAAATCTCGTAATTTTTGAGACCGACCACCCTTCACTGACCACATGCCCAATGAGACTAAACAATGCTGCCGTTCTTTCCCCGTCCGTAGTTAGCGGCCCTACACCTTCATCCCATCGCTCCCAAAGGGTCCAATACACAGAATATGTGTCCCATGTCCCCTTGGTTAATGATGACCTGAAAAGCTGATTCGCGGTGTCAAAACCAATGTCTGTAATTCCTGAGGGCACTCCAATCCCACTGCCGCTGCCTCCGGTGCCAGCTCCCGAAAACGCTCCAACTGAAAACGAGACAGAGCATCAGCCAAGTTGTTTTTAATTCCCGGGACATGCCCCTGCCACCACCCAAGCGTTAAGTCCCCGACCCGTTTAAAACCAGTCGTAGCAAAAAAAACAAAGCACCGGGGGAGATGAAGCGGACAGGGAATTAATGGCCTGTACAACGCCTAAGTTATTACAGTGAAAGCGCACCTTTCTATTCCTGAACCGGTCACCCCATAGGTCCACCGCCAAGACAATCGGGAACAATTCAAGAAGGGCTAAATTCTTCACTAACCCCACCTCAAACCATGTCTCAGGCCATCGCCCGGCACACCATTCCCCCTGGCAAAAGGCACCAAAGCCGACACTCCCTGCCGCATCCGGGAAAACCTCTATATTTGCATTGTTCAGAGCCCTATCCAGGATGATGGATCGCCCGTTGTATTGACCCAAAAACGACTGCCATACACGTAAATCCTCTCTCAAACCGTCGTCAATTGGATGAAAATGATGCGGTCCCGAACAAACCCCCCCCCCCCCCCTGCCAAGCGTTTGCGAAGAACACCCTCCCCATTGGGGTGATGCGGTTTAAACAAAGTTCAGCTTGCCCAGCAATGATTGTTTAAATTTCCTTAAGTGTCACTTTCTTTTTCAAGTCAAATTCCTTAAATGCTGTAGCAGAATCCAAAATGTATCCAAAATGTTTGGTAACCTTTTGCAACATTTTAAATCTGCTTGTTGTTTTTTGGAGTACATTCTTCAAGTCAACATCCTCCCAATTTTTGCCTCATAACCCCCAAATTTTTTAAAAAC
>JAODAL010045961.1:0-31417 GCA_025379985.1 Phyllomedusa bahiana | reverse complement strand
TTTGGGGGGTCGAGGTTTGGGGCTCATGCGCTTCAGACAGGGATATTCAATGTCCAGTTCAAGTAACATGATGGTTCAAATCATACTGCCTTTCTGGCACTTTTTAATTTGTGGGTGATGCAGGTTTAAGGGTCAGGCTGTGGTACAAGACAGGATATGAATGGTCTGTGCTTTTTTTTCTGTGACTTTTATAACCTAATGTGTTTGCCTAAGATGTAGCACGAAATCCATTTAAACTGTTGTGGATGTTAATTTCAGCTTCTCCAGCCTTTTTTTGGGTGAAATAATAAAAGGGTTTGTTGCTCTCCCATAGACTTTAATTGTAACCTCAAATCGATGCTCACTATCGAAAAACCTTATCGATAGCGGCCGACTATCGACTATCGATCGATCTCGATAGCCAACGCAATCGCTCAAAACTAGTAAGGAGTTAAAGCACTTTTTAAAGTTCCATTCATTTGTGCATAGCACAAGAATTTGTGTAAACCTTCTATATTGCAGTCTCTATCAACCTAAGCAGTTAAATGGCCTAAATTTGCGATAATTTTTATCCTGGTCATTGCAGTAGGATGTTGGTTGTATATTACAGCTAGTACTCACTGCTGATCACAGAGGCATAGCCTCTGCACCCAAGTCGTGCACTGATTATGTCCTATTTTGGAAAGCAAAATGCAATGAGAACTCAATTGTAAGTCGATATATGGAAAGGGATTAAACAACTGTGACATTTTAATGCAAGGGTCTCATTTTGTCTAGATCCTGGCACTGCAGTTAATCTGCCTTTATTAACTTTAACCTCTTAAAGGGGTTGTTTCACTACAGGCTTTTGCAAGCATCTTGTGCTACCTCTATCTCTTAAAGCTTCTAATTCAAAGGCGGGTCTCTCCTCCCAGTAGGCGTGTCACTGTGTCTTCTCTGCTCTCTCCTGAGTCATCATCATCATTCTTTGTGAGCAGTGGGAGAGAGAGGATGTCACAGGTCTGCAGACCTCCTGTAGTGGTCAGTTCTCATGCCTGGAGAACTGTGATAGTGACCTCCCTCCCAGGCTCCATCTGTATTGGTGTAAACAGTTATACATACAGCCTTAAATGATTAAACAAATGTGAGAAATGCAAACTGCTCCCCCTTCTGTTATTAGGTAGGAGGTAAAGGGGGTCAGAGTGTATAAGGCTGTGTTATATGGGTAAGGAGAGTGAATCTAACAGCTAGAGAAACTGAGTAATTGCCCAGATCCTTCTCATAGAGATATCACTGTGAGAGAAGCAGAGAGAGCTCAGGCAGCCTTTATTAGCTCAGAGCAGCCAGTTTCACTTTCATTTTCACACAGCTCAGAGGGGAGTGAGCACAGAGAGTGCAGACAGCTAATCACATACACAGGGGGCGTGTCCCACACAGGGGGCATTTCCCAACTAGGGTTGAACTAAATATCAGGCAGCCAATCACAGCAAAGGGGACATGGCCTGACCTCAGGCTGCTGCTTTAGCTCTAGACACACACAAACTAGCTAATATCTGCTATACTAGGTAATACAAACCAGATGCAAAAGTGCTTATTTTTACTGTCCCCATCATTACAGATATGATCTTTGTAGCTAGAAAACCCCTTTAAGGACCGAGCGGTTTTTTTTGGTTGACATATTAGTTTTTTCCTCCTCGCCTTCTAAGAACCATAACTTTTTTATTTTTCCCATCTACATAAACATATGAGGGCTTTTATTTTATTCACCGTACCATACTTGCGCCATGTTTGCACGGGTTTTTTTTATGGCGTTCACTCTCCAGAATAAATTATGTATTCCCTGTATTCTGCAGGTTGATCCGATTCTGGCAATACCAAATATTTATGATTTGCGTTATGTTCTAGTACCATAAAAAAAAATATAAACATTTTCTATTTGTCTATTTTTTCAAAATTTTTTTTTACTTTACCCAACTTATTGTATTGTATAAACAATGCAATAGGGTATACAAAGATGGCAGTTTTACTACATCCTGACTGGGGCAGGAAGTAGTAAAAAGAAAAACATGGCAGCGATAGAAGCCTTTACAGGGCTCCTCCAGCCACCATGTAAACCGATCAGGGACCATCGATATCGCTACAGGGTCCCTATTGGAGTGAAGATCGGCCATAGGGGACGTAGCGCCTAAGAGGTTAAACACAACGGGATGGTGTTACTAGTGGTTGTCAGCTGTAATCCACGTGCAATCCTGCTACAAAGCCCCTTACCAACTCTGGGACGTAAGTTTACGTCCAGTGTCGTTAAGGGGTTAAGCTCTTTTCAATCTCTTCCAAACAATTTAGGATATTGAAAGGAGCTTGCTGTTAATAAAGGCAGCTTTACTGCAGTGCAGTAATGCAACAGAAAAACCGCACCAAAAATGTAACAAAAGCTCACGAAATATGCAACCAAACCAGGGCTGGGACAAGGCCTTTTGGTAACCTAGGCAAGTACAGCCAATGGCACCCCCCCACTCCCCAAAAAATTGCACCCCCCACACTAAGTCCTCTCGCCCCTGCACCATTTTCTCTCTATCCCCTGCACCAGTTACGCTCTGTCCCCCTGCACCACTCTGTCCCCCTGCACCAGTTACACTCTGTCCCCTGCACCAGTTACACTCTGTTCCCTGCACCACTCTGTCCCCCTGCACCAGTTACACTCTGTCCCCCTGCACCAGTTACACTCTGTCCCCCCTGCACCAGTTACACTCTGTCCCCCTGCACCAGTTACACTCTGTCCCCCTGCACCAGTTACACTCTGTCCTCTGCACCAGTTACTCTCTCCCACTGCACCAGTTACTCTCTTCCCCCTGCACCAGTTACCCTCTGTCCCCTGCACCAGTTAACCTCTGTCCTCTGCACCAGTTACACTCTCTCCAATGCACCAGTTACATTCTCTCCCCCTGCACCAGTTACACTCTCTCCCCTGCACCAGTCCCTCTCCTACTCAGTAGCTTCTTACCAGTCAGAAGAGCTGCCCATCTTCTTACTTCAGCACACATTGCCAAGGATAGGGAGCCAAAGCTCCGCCCACTCTCCCTAGCACACACTACTCTGGCAGCTTCCTGTCATGTGACAAGAAACTGACAAAGGATCGCAGGGAGGTGAGAAGAGTGTAAAACCTCCCCTGCGCACTACAAACTGCTGCCCCTGCTCCTCCTCTGATCCCCGTTGGTGCTGGGGGGAAGGAGCAGAGGGGGCGAATGTAAACTGCTGCCCCTTCTGCTCTATGAAGGTGGCAGCAGTGACTGGCCGGCACCTGCTGTGTATTGAGCCAACTCGGCTCCGGAGCCGGCTCCATCCCTGCCCCCCCTGGTGGCAGGCAGAGGTATTGCGCCCTAGGCGATAGCCTACCTCTGCCTACCCATCGTCCCGGCACTGAACCAAACCTCACTGTTTGAATCCACCCCCAAAGCGTTATTAACATGTGATCTACTAAATTTATTTGGAGGGGCAAACGCTCCAGGATTAGCTACAAAAAACTCACAATGGGAAAGCTACAGGGGGGAGCCCAGCTTCCAAACATAAGACTCTACAATTTGGCAGCCATGTGGAGACACGTACAAGATTGGCTAGAGGATTCCAATTTATTTTCCAATATCTTACTGGAATCTCAGCTGGCTAGCACCTGTGGTTTAGTGACGCTCTTACATCTCCCATTGAAACTACAAAAGGCGGAGGTTAGACTAAGCTTGGTTCTGAGAGACACTCTGGCAACGTGGCACCATGTGAGGAAAATGTTTAAAAGGCCCATGTATATTTCGCAGTTCTTCCCACTCTGGGATGCGGCCGCATTTAGAGCAGGAAGAGAGAATAAACTCTTTGTTAGCTGGAAGCAGACAGGTATTCAGAAATTTAGTGTTGTTTTATCACCCTCGGATGGCTCTCTGCTCAAATGGAGAGAAGTTGATGAGAAATTTGGGTTGGGCACTAATCTTTTACTCCAATATAAGCAAATAGAAAGTTTTTGCAAAGCTTCAGTGGCAAATCTCCAATCTTTGGGGGAAACAGAGGTTTTAGAGCTCTGTAAAAGGGTAGGGGGCAGAGGGACACTGTCCAGAATCTACTCCAATATACGTAACAAGGACACGGAACGTCAGGGAAGTTATCACGGATGGAGATAGTGGATCCTCTGGACCGCCGCAAGCGATGGCGTAAGCCACGCCAGGGAGCGGAATCTAAGTAGGTCCCGGTTTTCACCAGAGCCCGCCGCAAAGCGGGATGGACTTGCTGCGGCGGGAGTCTACCAGGTCGCTACCCCTGACGTGACTTGCTTGCGGAGGCAGCCGAGGTGTAGCGTGGTACAAAATCGTCAGGCAGGCTCGTAGTCGGGGACAAGTGGCTATGGTTCGTGGTCGTGGACAGGCAGAAGGTCAGGGCAGGCGGCAAGATTCGTGGTCGAGGAACGGAAGCAAATGGTACGGTACACGGTAAATCAGAACAAGGCTAGGAACGCTTTCTCTATAGGCTAAATGGCACTAAAGATCCGGCACAAGACTCAGGAAGGGGCAGGCTTAAATAAGGGCAGTGACCGGCAATACCCAATTACCGGTGCACTGGCCCTTTAAATTTCACAGAGTCCGGGAGACTGGAGCTGCAGTAGGAGCGCGACCGGGTAATTGGGCGGGGACCCGGCCGGCCGGGTGAGCGTGCCCACCGCCCGACATGCGGGCGGCGGCGCCGCTCGTGCGGGGACCACGAGTGTGTCCGCGACCCGGGACAGGGGGCGCAGGCCCACCCGTGACAGTACCCCCCCTCCCCCTCTTTGGCCTCCCCCTCTTTCTGGCCTGAAGGAACTTCTGAATGATGTTACGATCCAGAATATTGTCCTCTGGCTCCCAGGACCTTTCTTCGGGCCCGAACCCCTTCCAGTCAGTGAGAAAAAACCGCTTCCCTCAGACCGTCTTCATATCTAGAATCTCCTTTACCGTAAAGACATTGTGGCATCGGCCTCAGGAGTGCGAGGAGCAACTACCCGAGAGAAGCGATTTAGGATTCCGAGAGACATGGAAGGAGTTCGGGACCCGCATAGTGGGAGGAAGGCGGAGCTTGTAGCCACTGGATTAATGCGCTTCTAAGCAACCTCGAACGGACCCAGGAACCGGGGACCCAGATTATAGCTGGGAACCTTGAAACAGATGTATTTAGCAGACAACCACACCTTGTCACCAGGAGAGAAGATCGGCGGGGGTCTTCGCTTTTTGTCAGCTTGTGCCTTGGTACGAGCGGAAGCCTGGAGAAGAGAATGGTGCGTTTGCTTCCAGATAGCTGTCAGGTCCTGGACCAGCTCCTCCACGGCAGGGACCTCAGAGGGCACAGAAAGGGGGAGGGGTTGGCGGGGATGTCGCCCATAGACAATAAAGAAAGGAGCAGCTCCGGCAGACTCAGAGTCCAAAGAGTTATAGGAAAACTCGGCCCAGGGCAACAAACTGGACCAATCATCCTGGCGCGCGGAGACAAAATGACGCAGGAAGCAGCCTAGGGTCTGGTTAACTCTCTCTACCTGCCCATTGGACTGGGGGTGGTAGGCCGAAGAAAAGTCCAGTTTCACTTGTAGTTGGTTGCAGAGGGAGCGCCGGGAGACTGGAGCTGCAGCAAGAGCACGGCCGAGTAAGTAGCCGGGGACCCGGCCGGCAGGGTGAGCGTGCCCACCGCCCGACATGCGGGTGGCCACGGCGCCGCTCGTGCGGGGACCACGGGTGTGCCCGCGACCCGGGATGGGGGTCGCAGGTCCACCCGTGACAGAAGTGTTCTATTTAAGAGCTGGGAATCTCAGCTTTCAGACCCTGAGGTATTACAGAAAATACTTAAGGGTTTGTCTCTGGTGCGGCAAGCAGTAGTTAGCGAGCAGTAGCGGGAGATATTATTTAGACTAGTACACAAATCAATCTACGCGTTTAATATTCCATATGGAAGCGAGAATACTGAATATCTACAGGCCTGTCCGAAGTGTGGCCTAGATAAGGAAAATCTCTTTCATTGCATGTGGTTATGCACAGAGGTTCAGGGATTTTGGCATCAGGTTACACAATTTATAAAAGATACATGGAACATTTCGATCACCTTCAATCCACAGGGTTTATTGTTCCACTTTGTCACTAGAGTCTTAGACCAGGGGGAGGGTCAGTGGTTACGATGAAAGGGGTTCACATCGCCTTACTGGCGGCCAAGAAGTGTTTGTTACGGCACTGGCTTGCTCCCGCGGTTCCAGAGATCTCTGAGCTCAGGGACAGCCTAAAACAAGCTTTATATATGGAAAGGTTGGAAACTGAGAGGAATAAAGACAAGGAAGCAAAGAACTTTTTAAAAAAGTGGAAACAGTTTATTTCTACTCCGTGTTCGACAGATGAGATAAAGGCAATTGTAGATCGGTTTAAATATACAGATTACTATTTGATGGAAAAACTAAGAGGTATGCTAGGGAATTTAGATACTGGAGATTAATAGAGTCTAGAGCATGGTACTGTTATTGGGCGTTGGTATTGAGGGGCAATTACACAGTTGGAAAAAGGGAATGAGGTCTAATATAATTGTATTAAAACCTGTTATGTAATTTAATTTGTATGATTAATGTGCAACTTTTATACTTGTACAATGTGTTTGGAGATTGCTCTTGAATTGTTCTGACTGAACTCCTGAATAAAAAACTTGTTTAAAAAAACAAAACAAAAAAACATATGTACATATATGTCTTGATGTCAGGCTAAGATCCAACCTCAGGTTTGAGACTTTGTTACACAGTTCTATATCGTTATAATACGAAGTGAATAAAAAGTACTTGAAGAAATGTTAGTATTTGACTAAAACAGCTATACTTCAAATTAGTGCTTTGATTTGTATGGACAGCCCTTTTGGACATAAATAATAAAAAGTAATTTTCATGGGGTAGTTCACATAAAAAGTGGATGGACCTGCCACCATACTATACATCTTTATACAGATAAGCGCCTGTAAGTGCCCAAGTGCAGGGAGTGAAAGAAATGTGTGTGACAGAAAATGTGTAGGGGGTTAGCAATTAGAGATCTTGTTAGGTCTGCCTAAGAAAATGTATTGTCAGGGAAAACTTAAAACTATGAGGGTTATGAGTGTGCCTAATAGCATGTTCCAGAAAACTGGTACAGCACATGCGAAATCTTGGAGACGGGCATAGGAGGTTTGGATGATTAAGGCATTTAGTCAAAGATCCTCCGGCGAGCAGAGATTAAGGGTAGGGGGTAGACAGAGATGAGGGAGGAGATGTGTGTGTGTGGGGGGGGGGTACAGAACTGTGGAGAGCTTTATGGGTGAGAGTGATTACTTTGGGTTGTATTCTGTACTGTATGGGCAACCAGTGCAATAACTGACACAGGGTAGAGGCATCAATATAGCAGCTGAAATGAAAGTTGAGCCTGGCTGCTGCATTCAGGACTTATTGGAGAGTTTAAAGTGAAGGAGACTGATAAGCAAGAGTTACAGTAGTCAAGACAAGAAAGAATAAGAGCAACAAGAAGAGTTTGAGTTGTTGAGTTGAGTAAGAAACAGATGGATTCTGGAGATGTTCTTGAGGTGCAGTCAGCGCCGCCATCAGAAATGTTGGGGCCCCATTACACCAAGACCAATATTTCCTCCATAAAGTGACCCTAAAGTGGTAGATACCAGGTACACAGGTCCATTGCAAACAGTTTACTTATATTTACGGCCTCACAGGTGACGTATTGTCTGATGAGTCGTTCACTTTCTCTTTTCTTCTCTATTCGGTCCAGACCACCATGATGACTACCTCCGTCCATCACTCGTCCCTGTAGAATTTACAACACAAACACCTGACTCCTCACTTTTTTTTTAAATCATTTTCCCAACTGAGTGCCCCCTCCACCCATGTACAAACTCCCCCTCCATAATGGCCCAAATGGTAATAATTACGGACCCCCCAGTATGAAAGCAGGTAGATTCAGGGTCCCCAGTCGGTATGTAGGTAACATGGGGCCCCCGTGCGGTAGCTAGGTAGCTTAGACGACATAGGTAGCTTAGGGCCCAGTGTAGGTAGCTTATGGTCCCCCTGTAGGTAGAAAAAGTCCCCCCTGTAGTTTAAGGGCCCCTGTAGTCAGAATACCTTCCCCTGTAGTTTTAGGGCACCCTGTAGGCAGAATAGTCCCCCGGTAGTTTAGGGGCCCCTGTAGTCAGGATAGCCTTCCCTTGTAGTTTAGGGCCCCCTCCTTTAGCTTAGGGCCTCTCCTGTAGTTTTAGGTCCCCATGGGGTTTTAGGTGCCCCCCTGTAGTTTTAGGGCCTCCTCCTGCAGTTTTAGGGCCCCCTCCTGTAGTTTTAGTCCGCCCCCCGGTAGCTAAGTACTCACCTTGCCGCGCTCCCCCGGCGTCTCTGTCTGCTCCCAGCCCCAAGCCTGCTGCTTTAGGCTCGGGGCCTATGACAGGAAGCTCGGCAGGCGGTGCGATAGCGTCACTTCTGTCGCGATGCCTGCAGAGCCATGTACGTTCATCTTAATTGTATGCATGTCACAAGGACGTGCATACAATTAAGATAGCCTCTGTGAAGCAAGGGGGCGGAACCTGCTGATGGTGGCAGGCCCCCCCCCCTGGCTTCACAAACCGGCTGGGCCCCGTAGAGTAGTACCGGTTGTACTGGGTGCCCTGGGTGCAGTTGACAAAAAAGGGCAGGGGATTGGATATTGGGAGTAAAGGACAGATCAGAATCTAGTATAACCCCAAGAAAGCAGGCCTGCTGCCCAGGAGTTATGGTGGTACCACACACGGAAAAAGAAATAGCAGGGTGAGGTTGGTTAGTAGATGGCGGGATGACAAGAAGTTCAATCTCAGTGAAGTTTAGTTTGAGATGGAGCAAGGATATGGTATCAGACCATGGTATTAGTGGACAGACAGTCACAGGAGTTTTGTAATAGAGCAGTAGTGATATCACATGAATACTTTAGAAATGCAAGGAGCCTGAACATTTTCTTCCTTTATCCACTGGGTGGCACTTTAAGCATATTGATAGCAGTAAATAGTCTAGAGACACAGTTACTTTGCATTCATTGTGTTGTGTGAGAAACAGAATGCATTTTAAAGGGGTTTTTTACTCAATACACCCACTGTCCATATGCTCTATTTGAGGTAATGGTCGATTTAAACACAGGCATCGATCTGATGTTTTTATGGAAGTAATAAATGGACACCTTTCTAGAATGCTATCTGCCAAGCTCAATATTGACTTCTTTTCTTGTTTTCGTTTATGTAGCAGTATTTTGGTATCCTTTTAGGAATGGGGTAGTGGACAACTTAGCCTTTGTTATGCCAAAGCTAGCTGAGCTTCCGTTTAAGGTTTGTTTTTGCTGTTTATTGGAGTTACACATCAGAAGTATGGATGGCAGGCTGAAACATATGACACAGTAAAGGCATGTAATGTAATATGTTGCCAACACATTCCAATTAAAAAACAAACACACAACGAGGGATCATTTTTTACAGTATGTCTCTGGCCCATTTCCACTTTGAGATGAGATACATTTACAGTTTACTGTGGACAATGAAAGGGACCGTAGAGCTAGAAAGATGGCTAGAAATCCAAAGTTTTTTATTTAATTCATTAAAAGTCCATATAAAACGATTGAAGTGGACGTGTTTTATATGGACTTTTAAATGGATTAAATAGACTTTAGATTTCTAGTCATGTGCCGACTCTACTACACTATTTTGGATATACAGGGTGGGCCATTTATATTGATACACCTAAATAAAATGGGAATGGTTGGTGATATCAACTTCCTGTTTGTGGCACATTAGTATATGGGAGGGGGAAAACTTTTCAAGATGCGTGTTGACCATGGCAGCCATTTTGAAGTCAGACGTTTTGGATCCAACTTTATTTTTTCCAAAGGGAAGAGGGTCATTTAACACATGAAACTTATTGAGAATGTCACAAGAAAAACAATTGTGTGCTTGGTTTGAATGTAACTTTATTCTTTCATGAGTTATTTACAAGTTTCTCTTTGTTTACAGCCATTGACATGTTGTAGAGGTTAACACGTGAGGAGATGATAGAAATTGTGTTGATGTCTGGTGAACTCAGTACCCGGGTCTTTGCAGCAGATTTCAATGCAAGACGCCCTATGAGACCACCCATCTCCCATGCTACAGTTTGCAAACTGCTTGCCAAATTTCATGAAACAGGTTCAGTGTTGGATTTGCCAAAATGTGGATGCAAGAAAACTGTCACAAATGAAGAAACATCAGTGGCTGTCCTAGCTTCATTCAGCAAGAGCCCACAGCGTCGCACTCGCCGCATGTCACTGGAGAGTGGCATCAGTCGATCGTCCGTTCGGCAGATATTAGCTACTCACAAATGGCACCTTACAAAATCCAGCTGCTGCAGCATCTCAACGAAGATGACCCAGATCTTCAGCGCACTGAATTTGCAGAATGGGCAAAGCAAAAATTGGAACATTGTGTTCAGTGATGAGGCAAACTTTTTTGTGAATGGTGAAGTTAACAAACCGCTATTGGTCTGACACTAACCCACAGTGGATAGATCCTTACAAGACTGTTCAGAAACAAAAATTGATGGTATGGTGTGGTATATGGGGTACAAAGATAGTGGGGCCATTCTTCATCAATGGAAACCAATGCCACTGGATATCTGAAATTGCTACATGATGATGTGTTGCCCTCTTTATGCACTGAAGATGGCATGTTCCCTGAGTTTTTCCAGCAAGATGGTGCACCACCACATTATGGGTGTCAGGTCCAAGCATTCCTACATGAACAGTTTCCAGGAAAGTGGATTGGACCTCGTGTGCCAGTTGAATGGCCACCAAGGTCTCCCGATCTGACCCCCTTAGACTTTTATCTTTGGGGTTATCTGAAGGCAATTGTCTATGCTGTGAAGATACGAGATGTGCAGCATCTGAAACAACGGATAGCATTTCTTCTGTGGTGTTGCTATCAGTGTGTCAAGAGTGGGAGAAGAGGGTTGCAATGACAATCCAACACAATGGCCAGGACTTTGAACACCTTTTATAAGTGGTCATAAACTTGTAAGTAACTCATGAAAGAATAAAGTTACATTAAAACCAAGCACATCATTGTTTTTCTTGTGAAATTCTCAATAAGTTTGATGTGTTACATGACCCTTGTCACGGTTCACGCCGCGGCCCCTGCTATGGACCGACAGCGTGCCCGTGTCCCGGCTGCTGCTGCAACATTCCCTGGTGTCCCTGGCTCCTGGCACGCACCTGTCCGGGCTCCTGCCACTCCTGAAGCCTCAACATCTCTGCTTCCTCCAGCTCCCTGGCGTCCTGTGCGCACTCGTGCTCCCTCTAGGGGCGTGCGCGAGGCACTGCACTCCATTTAAAGAGGCTGTGTTCTGTTTCCTGCCAAGTGACCCCTGACCTCTGGCTACTTAAGGAACTTCCTCCCTGTGCTCTGGTGTCAGTCCGTTGTTGTGTGTTTCCTGCACAGCGCTTGACCCCTTAGCTGCTGTATTGCTGCTGACTCTTTATACGTTTATTGTTACGTTTATCTGCCACCTGCTGTGTACCGGCCTCTGCACCAGTCTGCTATACCTCCTGTTACCTAGCACCTTGCCTGTCTGCTGCCATCCTGGACTGTGCCATATGTCCACCATTTACACCTGGACTGTGCCATACGTTTTACAGCTACACCTGTGGTGCCCTGTCTTCAGTCCAGCACCGCCTATCCTGACCTGCATTCCGGCTACCCACTGTGTGTCTCACCATCTGCGCCCGCGGTGGGCCCAGAGGATCCGCCATACCTGGACGTTTCCAGCCATCCTGGTTGGAATTCGTTACAACCCTCTTCCCATTGCAAAAAATAAAGTTGGATCCAAAATGGCTGACTTCAAAATGGCCCCCATGGTCAACACCCATCTTGAAAAGTTTTCCCTTTCCCATATACTAATGTGCCACAAACAGGAAGTTGATATCACCAACCATTCCAATTTTATTTAGGTGTATCCATATAAATGGCCCACCCTGTACAACTGCTGTAGGGCGATAGCTAGTTCAGCACACAGCATTAATTTCATAAACCTGCATTAAAGCACAAAGAACCTGGATTTCCATTTAGTGTTAAGCACCTTTAGACAATTTGGTCTAAGTTGCATACTCAGAACTATAAAGAAGTTGTCTTATGAAGACAACCGTTGTCCATGTTCCCTTAGGGCATATGAATATTGAGTACCCATCCTTGATCACCATCAATCTGAATAGCAGACACTACAGGCCAAATACTTAGTTGGTTTTTCTTAACAAAATCAGCTGCCTCTTACGTGACAACTCCTTAAATGCACATTGCTGGTAAATAGAATAAGGGGGTAGAGTGAAGACCAAAACTGTAACCTTTTTATTTAATTAAATTAATACGTAGTCAAAGATGGTCTTTGTTTCAGGCATTCCAAATTTTGCTGTGGGGTCTCACTGTTACTCCCCTGGATTGATAAATAGCTACTGATTGGTAATACAGATGCTTCATGTCTTTTTTTGCAGGGACAACAGAAAGATTAAGCAGCACCCCCAAATTAATTATGCTTGAGCTTTTATATACAAGCAGTGTAACTGATTGTGTTGGTATCTGTCAAGTGCCTGTGTGGGTTTGTGACCTTTTGTTTTTGTGGGTTAACTTGTATTTTTACATGCTGGGGGTTGATGTTTTAATTATTTTTTTTTTACCAGCTTCAAGCATATCTAAGATTACCACCACTTGCATTTCAAGAAAGAAAATGAAAACAAATAAATGGCCAAGGTATGTTACATGATCCCAGTAGCTCAATTTTACTAGATATGTGTGGATTAATCAGCTAGTAACTAGGAATGTTATAACAATATGAAGTAATGTAAGAAATACCTACACCTTGTGGAAGGAATGTATGTTGCTGAGTATTGAGAGTGTCTGCAGTAGACCTCTATATGGGACATCACTTGGTTATGGAAGCCCTCCAGACCAGAAGGTTTGTCAGGGAAAACTTGTGATATGTATTTCATACATACTGAATCGAAATCTTAATGGGATATTCTCACCATGCTGTGATTAGCATATCAACTCTGCTTTTCCTAGCTGAGCCTGTTAACAGTAACATAAGTGCAGGAGGTTTGCAAACTGTAGTGCACAAGGCTACAGAGCTCTAAAGGGTTAAAGTTGGTCAGTAACATAGCTCCTGTGCTGGAGATAACACAGCAGGAAGTGAGGTCTCCATGGTCGGACAGGACAGCTGGAACAATAAGAGCAGATAGAGGTGGTTGGTAACCTAGGGAAACTTGTGTACACAAGCAAGAGATAAAATCTTCTCTGTCTCCTAAACAAAGCAAAATCAAAGCAGCAATGCATTTGGTAATAGTATTTATATAACTTTCCCTAGATAAAACGCCTTTAAGTTTTTCTCCCAGTTACAAAGAGATTACCAACCTCCCCAATAGCTAATTCTATAAAGTCCTAGAGCCGCATCACACATCCACAGCATAATCTGCTGTGTATCCTGTAGTCAAGTCCAGCAACTGATCTGATTGCCCTCTGGAGTGATTTCCATTTACTAGCTAAAAGCTTAATTGACTTTCCTTGTTCCTTGAAAAGTGCAGTGGGAGGATCAGCTTTGTCTCATTCTTGAGATGTTCATGAAGGTTCTCATAATAGCATTTTTATATAGAACACCTTTATAATTTTTTATATAGCATTACACCTATGTATGAAGTTAGACCAATACAGCTAATCTTCTGTACATGTTGTTAAGATGCCTGAAGTTTACCTGATAATAGAATGAAGAGCTAGACTTGATTAATGATCATTACCAGCTTC
Organism: Phyllomedusa bahiana; assembly: GCA_025379985.1. Classification (NCBI taxonomy): domain Eukaryota; kingdom Metazoa; phylum Chordata; class Amphibia; order Anura; family Hylidae; genus Phyllomedusa; species Phyllomedusa bahiana. The sequence continues at coordinate 17,623 of JAODAL010045961.1, read as the reverse complement.
ACATAACATTAAACTTTTTCATGTATGTGGCAGGGGTATTTGTAACCTCTCCTTATTACAAACTTGATGAAGCTGGTAGTTGCCTGAACATTTTATAATGCAAGTAAACTGAATGCTCTGAATTTGACAGCTACAGAGTGGGTGAGACGAGTAAAAGACTTGAGACTGAGGGATGCAAAAAGTGGAGACCCAGGTAAGGGCTTAAACGGCAAAAAAAATTGTAGCAGGAGGGAGTGGTCGAGAACATTTGTAGCAGAAGGGAGTGGTCAAATTTGTTGAAGGCAGAGGAGAGATCTTAGCTGGAAGAACACAGAGGAAGGGTGTGAGGCTTGGCAGTTATTAGGTGATTAGGGATTTTAGTAAGGGTGCTTTCACACAGTGCGTTTTTGGTGCGTTTTCATGCGTTTTTTCAATGCGTTTTTTGTGCAGGAAGGCACAGCAATTAATGCTGTACATTGCTGCACAAAAATCGCGGTTGTGGTAAATTCGCGGTAATTACCGCGATTTTTGCCGCGATTTTTGTGCAGCAATGTACAGCATTAATTGCTGTGCCTCTCTGCACAAAAACGCATTGAAAAAGCGCATCAAAAACGCACCGCGTGAAAGCACCAAAAAGGCAGTTCTATTAGCGTTGTGGGGTTAGAAACTTGTGCAAGTCAAAAAGTAATATAGACAAAAGATGGTAGGAAAGTTCAAAATAAAACATGTTCAAGGAGTTTTGTGGCAAATGAGAGTAGCGAGATGAGTTGATAGTTGTACAAAGAGGAAGGCTTGAGGGATGGCCTTTTAAAGATGGATGTGATGGTTGTGTATTTAAAAGAAGAAAGGAATATGTTAGGGCTAGGATAATCACAATACTAGGGTTGGGGATGAAGTGGGATGATACTGGTTTAATCCCTTAACAACCTTGGATTTATTCATACGTCCAAGTTGTTTGGGGGTTAATGAACCTAGACAGATAACTCCAGGGGAGGGAAGAGAGAGGGGCGATTAACCCCTTAGCTGTCATGATCTACCAGCTGCTGTCTCCTACCAGACAGCCCGGAAGGTATACAAAGCATTCCAGGCTGTCTGTGACGTCACCATGCCTGGCAGTGCCTTGTGGGCATGACAGTTGCCATAGAGACCATAAAAACCCATATAAATGCCAAAGTGGTACCAATAAAAGCTTCAGTTCATCTCATAAAGAAAATGCCTTTACACAGCTCTGTATACGGAAAAATTAAAACATTATGGCTATCAGAAGTTAGCGATGCCTAAATCGGGTATCGCTGTAATCGTATAGACCTGCTGAGTAAAACTAGCATGGTATACTGCATGGTGACCGCTGCAAAAAATAAAAAACACTACCAGGATTGCTGTATTTTGTTCAAAACACCTCACAAAAACCTTAATAAAAAGCGATCAAAGCGTCATATGAATCCCATAATGATACCAATAAAAACGTCAACTCATCCCGCAGACAATAAGCCCCTACATAGCTCCCTACACAGCAAAATAAAAAAGTTATGGCTCTGACCATGATGACATAAAAGCGCAGTTTTTTCTAAACGTATTTCTATTTGGTAAAAGTAATAAAACATAAAAACCTATATAAAATGTATAGAATTGTAATTGTACCGACCCACATAGTAAAGTTATGATGTCATATATACCACATATACCACAAAGTGAATGCTATCAAAATGAAGCCCAAAATACAATGTAAAAAATGTGCTATCCTCCCACCCCCCCATTTTTATGGTCCAATGCTAAAAAAAACTATGGAACACCTGTGCACCCAAAATGCACAATACTTCCCTAGAGGAGATCCGTGAGGGGTGTTGAATCCAAAATGGGGCGACTTCTGGAAGGTTTCAGCTGTTCTGGTACTTTAAGGGCTTTGCAAATGCAACATGGCACCCACCAAAATCTGCATTCCAAAAGCCAAATAGCGCTTTCTCCATTGTACGCCCTACCGTGTGCCCAAACAGCAGTTTACATCCACATGTAGGGTATTGCCGAACTTAGAAAAAATTATGTAACAAAATTTGGGATGCTTTTTCTCCAGGATTCCTTGTAAAAATGAAACATTTTAAGCTAATATTGCAGATTGATGGAAAAAATAAGTTTTAATTTTCACAGTCTAACGCTAAAAAAATTTATGAAACACCTGTGGCTTCCATATACTCACTGCACCCCTGGATATATTCCTTAAGGGGTGTAGTTTCCAATATGGGGTCTTTTTAGGGGTGTTTATTAAATTTTAGCAACTTAGGGTGTCCGCAAACCTGGAATTGGCGCCTAAGTAATATCGTATTGAAAATGAGACCCCAAAGTCCTGTAGGTGCTCCTCCTGTTCTGAGGCTTGTGGTTGAGCCAAATAGCGCACCAGGGCCACATATGGGATATCTCTAAAAACAGTAGAATTGGGAGAATCGATATTAAGTTGCATTTTTATGGTCACACCAACCGTGTTCCAGTGAATAATGGATAAAAATTGAAAATCTGCAAAAAACAAAAGTGAAATTTTGAAATTTCCCCTCCACTTTGCTTTAATTTCTGTGAAACACATAATGGGTTAATAAACTTCCTAATTGCTGTTTTGAATACTTTAATGGGTGTAGTTGGAGTCATTTATGGAGGTATTTATTATACAGGCCCCTCAAAACTATATCAGAACAGGACTGATATTTTAAAATATCAATGTTGCAAATTTTCTTCAAAATGTGAAAAATCACTATTAAATTTATTTATTTATTTTTTTGCGGTACAACAGTTTTAAAATGGTAGGAACATCAAGTTTCCTCCAGAAAGAATAAAGAGCCTTACAACTAGGACATATGATATGAGGATCAAGTCAATAGGCGCAGAATGATGACAAAATAGAGTTGTAGGCTGTTTTTTGCTGACATAAGGATTCTGAGAACCGTTAAAGGAAGATATAACTACGTTGTAACGGCTGGGTAGTGGATCCACTGGACCACCGCAAGCGATGGTAGTTAAGCCACGCCAGGGAACGGAATCTAAGTAGCCCCCGGTTTTCACCAGAGCCCGCCGCAAAGCGGGATGGACTTGCTGCGGCGTGAGGCTACCAGGTCGTCCCCCCTGACGTGACTTGCTTGCGGTGGCAGCCGAGGTGCAGCGTGGTACAGAATCGTAGTCCGAGAGTCGTAGTCGTGGGCAGGCAGAAGGTCAGGGCAGGCGGCAGAGGTTCGTGGTCGTAGACAGGCAGGAAGGTCGGGGCAGGCGGCAGAGGTTCGGAGTTGAGAAACGTAGCGAGGGGTCTGGTACACGGTAAGGCGAGAGTATGCTTTTGGAACGCTTTCTCTAGGGCACGGGGCAACATAGATCCAGCAAGGAGTGATTGTGGGACGTAACCTTAAGTAGGGGGAAGCGCCTGGCAATTAGCCAATAATCAGGGCGCTGGCCCTTTAAATCCCCGGGAACGAGCGCGCGCGCGCCTTAGGACACAGGCACGCGCGCCTCGGCCGGCAGAGGGCGCGGACGGCACAGGAGCGCGGTCAGGTAAGTCCACGGCAGACGCAGCCCCCCCGGCTCGTCCCGCGGCCAGCGGCGGCACCCGACCCCGGTGGGCACCCGGGAGGGGGACCACGGATGCGCCCGCGGCCCGCGGGCCGGGGAGCGGCGCAGGCCGTGACATACGTTAACAGAAAATACTCAACTGCTGTAGGCAGAATGTAGAAAGAGCTAAACAGTAAAACTAATCATCACATGGAACCACCTGGATAGGACCATTGAGAAAGACAAAGCTTTGCATTATGTAGGAAAGTATAAACAAACTCCGGAGAGCGCAGTAGAGAAAGCATGGCGGAGTAGAGTGGTACCCAAGCTCATTGCTACTCATGTTAAGACAACATTTTAAACGCTGTGGACGCAGTGAATGTCATCCAATCCATCCAGACTCTGTTACATTTTTCTAGCTTCTGGGCCGAATCTGCTCTCAGTTCCTCCATCTGGAATATTTCGGAATATTTCCTTAAAACCATTCCGCTAAAGTGGGGATCAGAGTTGACCTCCACTTTTTAGGAATTACTAACTTAGCAGCCACTAATAGGAAGAGAACTAAACTGCCCTTCAGAGCATGTATTCCTAAGGGTATCATAAATAGCAGAAGAACAGAGGGGGGATTTTGCAGTGATATACCAGTGATAATTTGGACCACCTCAATTACCCTTCTTCAAAAGGGCTGAAGAGATTCCCACTCCCACCAGATGTGAGACATAGTACCTGCCGCTTTCCCACATCTCCAACAGGTAGAGGGAACACTTGGGTATATATAGTGAAGTAATTTTGGGACTCGGTACCATCTAGTCAGAATCTTATAATTACGTTCCTGAATTCTACAGGAAATCGAAGCTTTGCACCCAAGTGTACAGGCTTTTAACCAGTCTCCATCTGAGAAAGTGCAATCTAGTCCTTGTTCCCAACCATTCTGTAAAGTAGGTCATCTAGATGACTGTGCCTCTATTAACATGTAATATAACGTAGAAATAAGGTATTTCGATTGCCGTCGCTGTGCACATAGCTCTTCAAAATTGGTTAAATTTCAAGTAAGATTGAGTTTAACCTTATTATTATCAAAATAGTGCTTGAGTTGCAAATATTGCAACCAAGTATTCGGAGAGCGGATCTGCAAGGGGATAGCGTCTTCAAATGTTTTAAAAGTGGAATGTACGATAAAATCTCCAATTAGGTTAGGTTGTTGTTTTTCCTCGTCCTTGTACAATAAACAGTGTGCCGAAACCGGGACTGCTGGATTCCCCATAATTGGTATAAGAGGGCCATCCGGAGCATAAAGGCGGTACTGGCGGCAATCGAAACATGGATATGGTTATCTGGGAAACCAGAGTGTCACGGAAGGCGCCGCAGCCCGTGGGGCAGGCTGCGGGCGCATCCGTCCGACTACTGTCCGCCTGGTGCCGGGGGCAAGTGGCTCCTCGGTCCGGGTGCTGGGCCATTGGCGCACTCGTCCCCCAGAGTCCAGCAGCTTACCCGTCCGCGTTCCTGACTCTCTGCACCCTAGTGCTGGTCGGTGCGCGTGTCCCCGCTCCCTAGGGCGCGCGCGCGCCGGCTTCTGCAGATTTAAGGGGCCAGCGCGCCGGTAATTGGCTGTGCCAGCCGCTAACCCTATTTAGGGGCTCCTCCTCTGGCAGCTCTCCGCCGGATCTTTAGTGCCTTTGTAGCCTACTGAGAAAGCGTTTTCTGCCTCGTCCGAGATTCCTATGTACCATACCGCCTAGCTTCTGTCCCTCGTCCACGAACCTCTGCCGCCTGCCCTGACCTACCGCCTGACCCCAACTACGAGTCTGCCTGATGATTTTGTACCATGCTTACCCTTAGCAGCCACCGCAAGCAAGTCCCGCCAGTGGAAGCGACCTGGTAGTTTCCCGCCGCAGCAAGTCCATCCCGCTTTGCGGCGGGCTCTGGTGAAAACCGGGTTCTACTTAGACTCCGCTCCCTGGCGAGAGCTTTCACCATTGCTTGCGGTGGTCCAGCGGATCCACTACCTCTGTGCGTTACAGTAAGTTCCGGCCATGGATCCCGCCAAGGTGCCGTTGTCCTGTGTGGCGGAGCTAACCAGCGTTGTTGCCCAGCAGGCTCAGCAACTGGCACAGCAGGCGCAACAGTTAGGTCAGTTATCCACGATGATTCAGCAACTCGTCGCCGCCCAACGGCAACCTCCGTCCGTAGTTGCTTCCACTCCGGCAGCTCCGCTAGCTCCGTCGGGTCCCAAGTTCCGTTTGTCGCTGCCAGCCAAGTCCGACGGAGATCCTAAGCTCTGCAGGGGGTTCCTCATCCAGTGCACTATGCACATCGAGTTAATGACGGACCAATTCCTGTCTGAACGTTCGAGGGTGGCGTTCGTAATTAGCCTACTCTCCGGCAAGGCCCTGGCATGGGCTACTCCTCTCTGGGACAGGAGCGATTCTGTGACGGCGGACCTACAGGCCTTCTTTAAGGAATTCCGCAGTGTGTTTGAAGAACCTGCATGAGCATCCTCCGCTGAAACCTCCTAAACTTGCACGAGGGGGATTCTTTGGTGGGAGACTACGCGGTGCAGTTTCGCACCTTAGCCTCTGAACTGTCCTGGAATGAGGCCGTCCTATGCGCCACCTTTAAGAAGGGCCTCTCTGGTAGGGTTAAAGATGCGTTGGCTGCAAGAGACATCCCGTCTTCCGACAGTGAGTTAATCCGGCTGGCCACTCGCATTGACGTGCGTTGTGCTGAAAGGCAAGAGGAGCTTCGGCAAGAACGTGAGACAGCCCGACCACGTCGGTTCCCTCACCTGGCCCCAGTGTTCCAGAGGCCTATGCAATTGTCATACCATGAGAGTGATGATAATGATGTTGCTGTGCTGGAGGGTGTTGCCTTGTGTTGTAGTGTGACTTTGGGGCTCACCTTCTGCAACCTTCCTGTCACATTGGGGTCCGAAGGTGATGGAGCCCTTTCTCCTCTCAGCATATACACAAGGAAACTTCTTTCAATAAAATGTCTTTACACAATAATGGTGCAAATAGATGAAAATTTTAATGAAGGGATTAATTTTATACAGTTCGATACAGGTATATAAGGTCTTGAGTAAATGCAGGCTTGATCAGACTCCTTAGCTTCAGAGAGGGGGTTACCGTGGTTACTATGGATTTGGCCTTAGCAGATAGACAAAATGAAGTAGACAGACCTGCTCCAGGGACTTGCGGTTTTCAGACTTTTTAAGGTGCATGTGAATGGTTACTTGAAGTTACTTGAATAAACTTGAGAGAAGATGACGCTGTAAACGCTCACTGACAAGCAGGAGGGATACGCATGGACACACTGACTTGTAAGCCAGGAAGACATGGACGGTGAATGGGAGACCCTCTAACACTTCACTAATCCGACAGCAGGCACTACTAAATACAGAGAATGTCCTACTGAGACAATGAGGACACGGATCAATCCTTATAGCTGCCTGGGAACAGGTTAGGGGACTAAACCTCAGGCCTGACAGGATTTCTGAGGTGATGCAGGGAGGTTAGATGTGACTCTGGCCAAGCCAGACTACCAACTGCCCAACTATCAGAACCCGCACAGCCTCTTGGGTAGAGGGTGGGCGGAGCCAGCTTTTCCCTGGCCAATCACTAGAGACTGATGGGTTGTTTTACAGACATATGAATTGACTAATCAATATCTCCTAGTGCGTTGCTATGGAAACTGTAACACCTTCACCACTAGAGGTCAATGCACACAGAATATCACACAAATAGAAATACATTGCTCATTAAATATACTACAAAAGAGGCTTAAACTAGGATATAAACATGTAGGCCCTAATACACATAGTCCAGGGTTGCTAACGGCAACAACACACCTCCTGACGCCTGACAAATACTGGACTGGGCCGTTACACAATCATCACCAATACCCAGTGAGGAACCTATGCAGGTAGATCGGGTACAACTTTCTGAGCAAGAATTGGCCCGACGACGAACAGAGAATCTGTGCTTCTACTGTGGCAGCCCAGGACATTTCCGGAGGACTTGTCCTCAACGTTCCAAGCGTCCGGGAAACGCCCGCACCTAGGTCCCGTGGGAGAGGCGGCCCTAGGTGAAAGTTTCTCCTCTCCACGTCTCACGATGCCGGTCCAAGTCGTGACTGACTCAGGACTCACATTCCAGGTCCCAGCCTTTCTGGATTCGGGGTCAGCCTGGAACTTTATTCACCAGTCCTTGGTGTTGCAATACCACCTCCCGGTGGTCCGTCTGGAAAGTTGTTGGTTATCTCCTCGGTCAGCGGAGAACTTTTAAGTGACACCATACAGTTTATCACCAAGCCGTTGACTCTCCGTGTAGGAGCCCTGCATAAGGAGAAGATCACTTTCTTCGTGTTGCCCCGCTCCTCTTCAGCAGTTCTCCTGGGTCTTCCGTGGCTGCGGCTCCACTCCCCTACTCTGGATTGGATGTCTGGAGAGGTAGCCCGCTGGGGGCCTAGCTGCTTGAGTCATTGTTTGGTGGCATCTTGCCCGGTGCTTCCCAGCTCTCGTTCGATGCCCCGCAAGCCGCTGCCCGGCCTAGTGGCTGAATATCAGGAGTTCGCCAATGTCTTCTCGGAGAAAAAGGTGGAGACCCTTCTTCCTCATCAGCCATACGACTGAGTCTATCCCCAGGGCAGAGTCTATCCCTTGTCCGTTCCCAAAACCCAAGACATGTCGGAATACGTACGTGAAAACCTCCAGAAGGTGTTCATTTGTAAATCCTCCTCTCCCGCGGGTGCGGGATTTTTCTTCGTAGAAAAGAACGACGGCTTCTTACGTCCCTGCATCGATTACCGGAGTCTTAATAAGATCACGGTGAAGAATCGTTACCCTTTACCCCTGATCATGTAACTCTTCAATCGCCTGCGAGGGGCGAAGATTTTTTCCAAGCTGGATTTGAGGGGGGCCTACAATCTGGTCCATATCCGAAAAGGAGATGAATGGAAAACGGCTTTTAACACAAGGGACGGACACTTCGAATACCTGGTCATGCCTTTTGGTCTGTGCAACTCCCCAGCCGTCTTCCAGGAGTTCGTAAATGACATTTTCAGGGATCTTGTTTACACCTGTGTCGTGGTTTACCTGGACGACATCTTAGTATACTCGCCCAACCTGGAGACTCACCAAGTTCACGTCTGGCAAGTGTTGAGGCGCCTTCGAGCCAATCACCTGTACGCCAAGCTGGGGAAATGTCTCTTTCACCAGACAAGTCTGCCATTTCTGGGCTACATCATCTCTGACAAAGGCTTACGGATGGATCCAGCGAAACTGTCTGCCGTTCTGCAATGGCCACGCCCAGTTGGCCTTCGGGCCATATAACGTTTTTTTAGGGTTTTGCAACTACTAGCTTGCAGTTCATCCAGCACTTCTCCATCACGTACTACAGCGCGACTATCCGCTCTGTCAGGAGTTCACACAGAAAGATTGAGGACTCCAAAGAACATTGGATGTATGCCATTGTGCAACCAACATGGCACCAGGTTTTTAGACTTTATTCACATTGTTGTTACTTTTTCACTGGTCTATATTTATGTGGAGTATGAAGTAAAAGTTTATATTACTAAAATTACTCATGTGCGCCTTGAAGAGTTATTTGCTTATGATCTGTTGGAAGGTGCCAGGCATCCCATCTGTATCTATTCGGACCATAAAAACCTTCAATATCTCCAGTTTGCCCAACGACTTAATCCTCGCCAGGCTAGGTGGTCTCTCTTCTTTTCCCGATTTAATTTCCAGATCCACTTCCGTCCTGCGGAAAAGAATGTCAAGGCTCATGTCCTTTCGCGTGCGGCTGACGTGATTGTCGAAGTCGCCCCAGAACACATTATACCCCCCAGAGTGCCTTGTCTCCACAGCTCATGTTGACCTCTGGAATGTCCCACCTGGGAGAACATACGTGGGTCCTGCGCTCCAAAGAAAAGTCTTGAAGTGAGGGCATTGTTCTTTGATGGCCGGACATCCTGGTGCCCGGAAGACTTGTTCTATTGGTGCCCGGACCTCGCTAGGGATATCAGGGAGTTCGTTGAGTCCTGCATCACCTGTGCCTGCAATAAGACGCCTCGTCACAAACTAGTGGGACTTCTGCATCTCCTGCCCATCCCTACCAGTCCCTGGTCGCACGTGGCCATGGACTTCATAACCGACCTTCCCCCCTCTTCTGGTAACACCGTCATCTGGGTGGTCACGGATCGGTTTAGAAAATGGCGCATTTTTTCCCGTTGCCAGGCTTACCCTTTGCCCCATGCCTGGCCGACCTGTTTTTTCACCACATTTTTCGTTTGCACGGGTTGCCCCTGCAAATCGTTTCGGATCAAGGGGTCCAATTCGTTTCTAAATTCTAGCGGGCCCTTTGTTCCCAACTTCAGGAGAAGTCGACTTCTCCTCGGCCTTCCACCCCCAGACGAATGGTCAGGTAGAGAGGGTCAACCAGGTCCTGGGAAATTATTTGCGCCACTCTGTCTCGGCCCGTCAGGATGACTGGTCCAACTTGCTGTCGTGGGCAGAATTCCCATACAATTCTCTAGATTCCGAATCCGCGGTTTCCTCTCCCTTCTATATTGTGTACAGTATGCACCCCCGCCCACCTCTCCCGCAAGCATCTCTGTCTGAGGTCCCAGCAGCAGATACGTTGATCCAAGACATAACGGTTAATAGGGCCCTGACTCGCCAGTCGCTGCTTCGAGCTTCGGCACGCACGAAGACTCAGGCAGATAAGCGAAGGAGTTCCCCCCCAGTTTTTCCCTGGGTGATAAGGTGTGGTTATCGGCCAAATATGTCCGCCTTAAAATTCTGAGTTATAAATTGGGGCCCCGCTACGTGGGTCCATTTGAAGTGCTTAAACACATAAAAGCGGTGGCCTATAAACTCCGGCTCCCGCCTTCCATGCGCATCCCAACCTCCTTTCATGTTTCCCTTCTCAAACCTCTGGTTCTGAACCGTTTTTCTCGTAAGGCAGTCCCTCCTTCTCCTGTAGTGGATGCCACTAACGTTTTTCTGGTAAAGTAGATCCTAGATATGAGGGTCTCTAAAGGGAAACGGTATTTTCTCATTGATTTGAAGGGGTTTGGGCCAGAGGAAAGGTCATGGGAGCCGGAGGATAACATTCTGGATCGGGAGCTAGTACAGAGGTTCCTTCAGGATAGAAAGAGGGGGAGACCTAAGTGGCGGGGTATTGTCACGGACGGCGCCACAGCCCGTGGGGCAGGCTGCGGGTGTGTCTGTCCGACTACTGTCTGCCCGGTGCCAGGGGCGAGTGGCTCTGCGGTCCGGGTGCCGGGCCGTGGGCGATCTCGTCCCCTGGAGTCCAGCAGCTTACCCATCCGCGTTCCTGACTCCCTGCGCCCTAGTGCCGGTTGGTGCGTGCGTCTCCGCTCCCTAGGGCGCGTGTGCGCCGGCTTCTGCAGATTTAACGTATTTAGGGACTCCTTCTCCGGCAGCTCTCCGCCGGATCTTTAATGCCTTTGTAGCCCACTGAGAAAGCGTTTTCTGCCTTGTCCGTGATTCCTGTGTACCGTACCGCCTTGCTTCTGTCCCTTGTCCACGAACCTCTGCCGCCTGCCCTGACCTACCGCCTGACCCCGACTACGACTCTGCCTAACAATTTTGTACCACGCTTACCCTTGGCTGCCACCGCAAGCAAGTCCCGCCAGTGGAAGCGAACTGATAGTTTTCCCCCACAGCAAGTCCATCCCGCTTTGCGGCGGGCTCTGGTGAAAATCGGGTTCTGCTTAGACTCCGCTCCCTGGCGAGGGCTTTCACCATCGCTTGCGGTGGTCCAGCGGATCCACTACCTCTGTGCGTTACATAGAGGAAGCTGAGTTAATTTGAAGCCCACTAAGGAGGGGAGCAGCCAGAGTAAAAATAACAAAGATCGCCCGCATAATTTCTCCTCGATCTGTATCCATCGTTTCACAGTTCTATTCTGATACCAATCTATAACTCTAGCCGCTGTAGCAGCCATATAATAAGATTTAAGATCTGGCAAGACCAGGCCACCCCTCCTTTTCCTAATCAATACATCTCTAGCGATCCTTGGCTTCTTAGTGGCCCAAATGAATCTGCGAAAACATCTGTTTATATCCTGGAAAAAGGAATTGGGAAGTTTGAGTGGGATAGTTTTTAATAGGTATAGGAATCTGGGTAGAACGTTCATTTTAAGAATGTTAATTTGCCCTATCCAAGAAAAGTCTTTCTTATCCCATTTGGTTAAGTCCCCTTTAACTCTATTCTACTATTAAATTTCTAAGCCCCCTTATGTCGGAAAAAAAATAAAAAGACATTTAAAAAATGATGCCAATCTCCAGTAGAGATATGGCAGATGCTAGTTATAAACTATTTTATGGTGAATAATTATCTCTCTTGCACACAGAAATTTTAGAACTTTAAAAATGAGAAATTTTCCCAAAATTTGGATATTTTTCACAAATAAACAAGGATTGTATGGACCAAAATTTCTTACTAACTTAAAGCACAATGTGTAACGAAATAATAATCTGTGAATCACATGGATAGGTAAAAGCATTAAAAAGTTATTCTCACATAAAGTGACACATGTCAGATTTCAAAAATAGGGCTGTGTCAGGAAGGCCAAAACTGGCTGGGTCCTTAAGGGGTTAAAAGCACCGGTTGTCAGATAAAATTTGAAGAGTAGTTTCAAACGCTTATCATCAGTAACAGTGGAGAAGCACGTTACAGGAGAAGAGTACTGTTCATTCCTGCCAGTTGATTCTAACCTGTCACTGTACCACTACCGGCATAGGTGTAACTTTAGGGGGGTACAGAGGGGACTGGTTCCCCCACTCTTTTCTGGGTGGGGGACGGTCCCCCCTACTTTTTAGCCACTTTGATAAAAAATAAAACCATATGAAAAGATGAGAATTTCAGTAAGTGGGGAAGCAGAGCCCCAGAGGAGGAAGAAGTTAACTCTTTGCCTTCTATATTTCTGTGCATCTTGGGGGGACAGAGTAGGTAGCAGCCTCAAGTGTCAGTGCAGAGTGAGAGCAGCACTGATTGGTAGAGCAGGAGTCAGCAGGGGCTGCTTCACCAATCGGAACGCTACTCACAGTCCAGCACACTCTGTATCTGGGGCTGTATCTTTCCCTCCCATTGTATACCACTTCCCCTATACTCAGACCTCACCAGAGAAGAAGAGAAGCTCTTGCCGAATGCCAACTGCACCAGACTACAGGAGACAGGTAAGGAGTGCTAGGCATTGTGTGTCCATGTGAGTAGGGTATGTACTGTATATGTGAGATGTGTATTTACTGTACAGCCATGTGTCTAGCCATGTCACTTCTTTCCTGCACTTACGCGTCAGGGAAAATGAAAGTGAATGGGGCCAGTCCCACAGCAGTGTGGACTGGCCAGAGCGTACTTCTAAAACACCCGGCATGTAGCAGAGCACACAGTACACCCCGCTATACGTCATGTGAACATACCTTAAGGGTATGGTCATGCAAAAGATATGAATGCTGATTCTGGGACCGATTCCGACAGTAAACTGATTTACATTATACCCTATGTAAAATACATGTCGTTGTCTAGATGACACTGATTTTACTTTTCGGCGCGTATTGTCAGCGTCTACACAGAATTCTTGGAGGTGTTTTGTGCAATAACAACACTAATGGATAGGAGGGAGAAATCTGCCTCGAGCAGACTGGGTCGTTTGCTTGTTGGAATTCTGCGTTTGCAAGCGCCGAAATTCCAACAAGCAAACAACACTGTCAGTGCTGATAAACTGTCATGTGAACTCACCCTAAGTGTGTAGTATGTCTGTATTCAATATATGTGTGTGTGTGTATATATATATATATATATATATATGTATATATATATATATATATATATATCAACACACACACAATTTCTGGGGTACCTTGTCTAGTGTAGTCTCTGGGGTACAGTGTGTAATGTAATATCTGGTGTATGGTGAATATTGCAGTAATATCTGGGGTACGGTGTGTAAACTAATCTCTGGGGTACAGTGGGTCATGTAGTAATCTCTAGGGTACAGTGAGTAATTAATATCTGGTGCATGGTGTCTAATGTAGTAATCTCTGAGGTACAGTGTGTAATGTAATCTCTCGTGTATAGTGTGTAATTTAATCTGTGGGGTACAGTAAGTAATATAATCTCTGGGATATGGTGTGTAATGTAATCTCTGGGATATATTGTGTGATGTAATGTCTGGGATACAGTGTGTAATGTAATGTAATCTCTGGGGTACGGTGTGTAATGTAATGTAATCTCTGGGGTACAGTGAGTAATATAATCTCTGGGATATGGTGTGTAATGTAATTCCTGGGGTACAATGTGTGATGTAATTTCTGGGGTATGGTGTAAAGTAATCTCTGGAGTGCAGTGAGCAATGTAATTAATTTCTAGGGTTTAGTGTGTAATAGAATACATTTTTGGGGTATAATGAATTATATTATTTCTTGAGTACAATGTGCAATTCATTTGTAAGGTTCATTTAGTAATGTAATTTCTGTGGCTACCATGTGTAATATAATTCATTTCTGGGGTGCAGTGAGTGATGTCATTTCTGGTATATGGTATGCAATAAAAATAATTTTGGGTTACAGTATGTGTCATAAGTGATTCCTACAGGTACAGTAAGATTGAGTTATTTTATTTTCCTCATTCTGTTGTGTGTATAGCCGGTACTCCTATACGGGGCCCGGAGAAATAAGGGGGCCCGCTTCAAGCAGGCCCCCTTATTTCACGCTGCACGTGCTCTACATAGGGCTCGGTGGCGGCTGGCGAGTGGCGGGGCCGCGGCGGTGCTGGGAGGGGCCCGTGTTCCCAGCACAGCTGCCGCTGCACTTCGGCGCTTCCAAATATAGTAAAAAGTAAGGCGGGCGGAGCAGTGCTGAGAGGGGGCCCGCGCTCCCGGCACAGTTGCGCTCCAGAAATCCACGTGTCTGCGCGCTGTAGCCGAAGCCAGGCCCTCCTCCTCTGTCTGTGGGCGGGATGAGGAATAATTTGAGCCTCACGAATTCAAATTGTTTCGCATCCCTGGGCACACAGCGGTGAGGGCGGAGATAAAGAGAGGAGGTCCCGACTCCGGCTAAAGCGCGCAGGCATGTAAGTAGAAGATTTCTGTTGCGCAGCTGAGCTGGGAGCCAGTACCTCCTCTCAGCAGCAGCGCCATAACTGTGGGGGGCCCCCTTCTCCCCCCCCCCCGGCTGTATGTGTGGTGGGGGGCCCTCTTCCTCCCCCTCAGGCTCCATAGCTGTTCTTTCTACGCCCCCACCGCCCCGAGCTGTTCTTTCTACCCCCCCCAGCCCCTAGCTGTTCTTTCTACCCCCCCCCCCCACAGCCCCTAGCTGTTCTTTCTACCCCCCCCAGCCCCTACTGTTTTTTTCAAGCCCCCCCCCCATAGTTTTTCTTTCTACCCCCCCCCAACCCCATGCGTTTTTCTACCCCCCCCACCCCTACTGTTCTTTTATGCCCCACACCCCTAGTGTTCTTTCTATGCCCCCAAAAGTAGTGTTCTTTTATCCCCCCAAAAGCCCCTAGCTGTTCTTTCTGCGCCCCCACAGCCCCTAGCTGTTCTTTCTGCGCCCCCACAGCCCCTAGCTGTTCTTTCTATGCCCCTCAGCCCCAGTTTTCTTTCTCGCCCTCCAGGGGGCCCCAGGGCTTCGCTGTAGGGGGCCCTAAAAATTTGTTTGCGGCTCGGGCCATTCAAACCCTTACAATTGCACCAAAATTTTTTGCCATAAGGACTCCCCCCCGGACCTACGGGGGGAGTCACGCGCCCCCCCAGCCCAGTGCAGGGAGAGGAGGGAAGAGAAGGGAAGGGGGGGAAAGAAAAGGAAAAGGCGGTGGGGGGGAGGGGGGGTTTGGAAAGATGGGGTTGAGGGGGAAAATTGGTCCCCCAAATTATAAACCCAAATTAGCCTCGGGTTCGGGTGTTTAGCCCCCTGAAGAGCTGATGAGCCCAACAAGAGGGGATATCGAAATCTAGGACACTGAAATGGACTATGCTAAGTAACTTGTTTCTGCAAAATCTTTAACATAAAAAGCAATCCTTTTAGCAAGACAACCCCTTTAATGAAAATTGCAGTTGTATTAGTTTTTTTCAGTCCAAAATTCCTATCCTGTCTGGGCCTGTGAAACAGAATCCCTCCTGAGGCTCCCAACAGTAAATGAAAAATATATTTAGAAAAGAGTAAGGAGGGAGAATATATTACTTTATTTAAAAAACTGAATAGCCTAAAACGAATAGTAGTACAATCTTTTAAATCTGAACAGAAAACACAATAACTACTTGCTTTGCAAATTTACCCCCCTGAATATTTATTATCACTTTTTAGACCAACACCAGTGTGATTTACATTGTTTAAAATGAAAAACACACATCACCCCAGACAAAAATGACACCGTCACGTGTTTACATGCGTCTTTCTGATGAGTCTTTCGAATCCTTTCAGAGAATTGTCATGTTAATTCTTGATCCATTTTACACAGCAGACACCCTATTTAAAAGTATAGGGTGCATTTCTGCTGAACAGACAATGGGGCAGATTTATCAATAGTGTCTTACTTTTAGACAGGTAAAGTTAGATAGAAAGTTTTTAATGCGCCACATTTTCATAGTGTTGATAAATCGGGTGCAGGTTAGAACGTCTATTTAAAACTCGTCCCACAATTAAATTGTCTTACTTCCCACCAAAAAACGGCGAAAAAATCGGGGTGCATTTTGGTCGACTTAAGCTACGCCCTTTTTCCCCCAAAAACAGCCCATTTTTAAAAGGGCCAGGCCCTTTGTGGGAGAGGGCAAAGCGTCTGAAACTGTCTAAAACACATAGTAAATGTGGCGAAAAGCTTGTTTCTGGTGCAAATGGAGCCAGAATTCTGGTGCAAGTGCTTTGATAAATCTGCCCCAATGATCCAATCAGCAGCCACTTTGGTGCGTGTTTGGAGGTTTACGGCTTTTTTAATCCGTTTTTTCATTGAAAAACGGCGTTTTAAAATATCCTTAAAGTAATTCACAGTGTTCTATCATAAGGAAAAAAAATTTTGTTGTTCTTTTTTTATCATATTTTGCTTCCTTTATCTCGCTAGGTGCTGCTTCTAATCCGTGTGCGGGGGAGGTTAAACGAATCAGTCTTTTCTTCCCCCGCAGCTGATAAAATTTAAACCATTTTTTCATCCCTACAGAAACACTCTTCTCATCTATACTGCTATGTAACTACAAACGCTCTGTACATTACCTGACACACAGGGCAGTAAGCTATGTCTTTTTGCTGCAGAACATGCAGAAATGTGGCTCTGGGTAGTGTGACTGTGTGAGTCCACCAGCACTCGTTGTTTAGGGAATTCACATTCCATACATTTAAACACCGGAGAATACACCTGTTGTAAAAATCAGAAACTCTTCCCAAGAATAATTTTTAACAACTGTAAAAAAAAATTTTTAAGTCATTTTCCAAAATTTTTGGATTTTCAGATAAAAAAAAACATTTCCCCCGCTTTAAAAAACACCAAAGCCGTGAAAATGAAGGCAACATCCTTATCTTTAGTGATTATTCTTTAGAAAGGGCCGCAAAAGGAAAACTTTAGTAAAAAATGCTCGAACTTTACAAAAAAAAAATCAGTTTTTAGCTGAATATCCAGCCATTTTAGAGTTCTATCCCGATGGGTCATCCCAATCTTTTTGAACCCAAAAAGGGAGAGGAGAGACTCTTTATTTCCAGGATCCGTCAGTGGAAAAGAAACATTTCACCCAAGGGCTCTTGGGGAAAACGACCAAAAAGGGGGAAAAAATCAACTCGACCAAGCCCAAAAAACACGGGCCCCGCAAACACCACGGAATAAGAAGCAAAAATTGAAATCAACATAGGCGCAAGAAGGCAAAAAAAATTTTTTTGGAAAAGAACCATGGAGGCCATGGGGGTGTCAAAAATTTTTATTTTCAGACTGTGTGGGCTTTTTTTTTTTTCTTTCCTTTCTCTCCCTCTTCTCTTTTTTTTCTTTATCTCCCCCCGGGGTTCCTTAATCCCCTTTTTCCCCCCCCCCCACATTTTTTCCCCTTTAAATTTAAACCAGCTCTTATACACGATGGGAAGGGGAAAGTTATTTTGAAAGTTGTGAAAATGTATA
>JAODAL010045960.1:0-31418 GCA_025379985.1 Phyllomedusa bahiana | reverse complement strand
CCTGGACGGCTCTGGAGCTAGCCCTTCCGAGCCCCCTTTCCTCTTAAAGGGTCCTTAATTGGACCCAACGGAGGGAGCAGAGGGGCAGACCCAGACCAATCATAGCGCGATTTCATAATTGGGCTATTAAAGAGCAGTTTCATAGTTTGTAAGGCCGAAAAAAGACAAGACGTCCATCCAGTTCAGGCTGCTATGCTAAGGTGTTGATCCAGAGGAAGGCAAAAACCCCCAATGAGGTAGAAGCCAATTGTCCTCATTTTAGGGAAGAATTCCTTCCCGACTCCAATCAGAAAAATCCCTGGATCAATGTCCCCTCTCCTGAATCCTAGACACTATAACTTGTTATATTATTACGCTCCAGAAATGCATCTAAACCATTTTTGAACTCAGTTATTGAATTCACCATGACAAGTTCCTCTGGCAGAGAGTTCCACAGTCTCACTGCTCTTACAGTAAAGAATCCCTTTCTATGTTTATGTAGAAACTTTCGTTCCTCAAGACGTAGAGGATGCTTCCTTGTTCTAGATACAGCCTTGGGTATAAATAAATCTTGGGAGAGATCTCTATATTGACCTTTGATGTGTTTAAACATATTTATTATGTCCCCCCGAAGCCGTCTTTTCTCTAAACTAAATAACTCTAATCTAGCTAATCTTTCTGGGTACTGTAGTGCACCCAGTCCTTTTATTATTTTTGTTGCCCGCCTTTGTACCTGTTCAAGCTCTACAATGTCTTTCCTGTGCACTGGTGCCCAAAACTGTACACAATAATCCATGTGTGGTCTAACCAGTGACTTGTATAATGGGAGAATAATGTTCTCATCATGTGCCTCTATGCCCCTTTTAATACACTCCGTGATCCTATTAGCCTTGGCAGCTGCTGCCTGACACTGGCTGCTACAGTTAAGTTTACTGTCCACTAGGATTCCCAAGTCCTTCTCCATGTCACTTTTACCCAGTGTTTTTCCATTTAACATGTAATCATGTAATGGATTTCTCTTCCCCATGTGCATAACCTTGCATTTATCTGTATTAAACCTCATCTGCCATTACCTGCCCAGGCCTCCAACTTATCCAGATCCCTTTGTAATAACACATTATCCTCTATTGTGTTGATTACTTTACAGAGCTTAGTATCATCTGCAAAGATCGATATTCTACTGTGTAATCCCTGTGTAAGAGCATTAATGAAAATGTTGAGGATAGGGCCCAATACTGACCCTTCTGGTACCCCACTAGTAACAGCAATCCAGTCTGAGTATGTACCGTTAATTACTACCCTTTGTTTTCTATCAGTGAGCCAGTTGCCTGCCCATTTGCACACATTTCCCCCCAGTCCAAGCATTCTCATTTTATTTACCAACCTTTTATGTGGCACCAGTTTTCTAAGGGCCTACAGACAAAAACAAGAAGTACAGGTCCAAGGAGAATGGATCCTGAATTTTCAGGATTTCTCCAGGTTAGTGTCTCTTAAGAGGAAAGCGTTCCACGAGGTCTGTATGAATCTGCATGATAACACTTTCAATTGGCTTACCCGAAACTAAGGGTACACGAAAATGGCCAATTGGTCACATATGAGACACCGGAGGAGGCGGCCAGACACTTTTTACCAGGGGTTGACTAAGGTGTAGGGACGTAACTGATTTACCATGTGTTATGCTGATAAGATGAGTAGTTTTCTTTGGTATAAGGATTTTAGATACTTGAGTGAAAAGTTAAACGTTACTGACTCAGTTCATGTTGATTAGAAGTTACTAGGAATACCTATGTTGCCATGGCAGCAAATTTGATCATTATGCTGTTACTAGTTATGTTTTACAAAGAATTATATTTTGGGTTCAATATTGGGAGCATACTGTCCGGAACATCCTCCCTTTTGGGCCCCGAATGGCCATCCCCCTCGACTGCTTTTGGTGGGTCTAGGTGCTCGCTGGAACACTGGGATCTACCACTTATTAGATTGTTTCCTATCTAATGTTCCCCCTTTTAGAGATACAGGATGAGTACTGTCACTGTGTCTGAAGAGGAAGGGAGCCCTCATTCTGTTTTAAATATAATCTCATGGAATGTTGCAGGGCTTAATACGCCGGAGAAAAGTAGGAAGGTTCTCTTCCAGGTTAAGAAGCTGAAGGCGATGTGATCTGCCTCCAGGAGACTCACTGGAAGACAATTATATCCCGATAAGGGCACCGTGGTTAGGCCCTCCGGTGGTGGCCACTTCCAAGTCCAAGTCGAGAGGTGTGGCGATATATTTCAGAAAGGGTCTTGTGCAAGAAGTTATGGGCCACCATGCGGACGAGGAAGGCCGGTTTGTATACTTCAGGGTGCTGATAACGCATAAGGTATACACTATTTTCAACTTATACGCTCCAAATCAGCCTAATGACCAATTTTTTGCGGAGGTTGTGGGGTTTCTGCTCCAGAGGGACCATACAAACGTAATAATTTTGGGCGATTTTAATCTTGCGCCCAACCCCAGGTGGGACAGATCAGGCCATTCCTTGGAGGAGGATGCGACGCACCCGTCTATGCGGTTGCTAATGGACACGCTGGAGGTCTACGACCACTGGAGGGATGCTAACCCGACAGATAGGTCTTATACATTTTACTCAGCGGTACATGATACCTTTTCGCGCATTGATTTGGCGTTAGTCTCTGCTTCCCTGTGTTCGGAGGTGGTGGTCTCGGATATTTACCCAATAACTATCTCAGACCATGGACCCATAGCCATAAGGCGTGGTAGGCCAGACTTTACGAGGTTCACCAAAACATGGAAATTTCCCAGCTATTTGTATGAGTCTGAGGAGTTCCGGGACTTCTTGCGTGTCCATTGGAGACAGTACTTAAGTGATGAGTGTCCATGAAAGTGACTCCCCGCTATTGTGGCTGAAGGCCAAGGCGGTCCTTAGAGGTAACATAATCAGCTACGTAAGCACTAAACGCAAAGCATCTAATGATAAATGTAAAATCTTACATGAGCGGCTAAAGACTGCTCAGGCGGAACAGATGGCCGCTGCCACCCCACAAACAAAGGAGAGGCTCAGGGAAGCTAAAGATTTGCTCGAGACCTTTTTACAAGGACAGGCGGTGTGGCATGTTAGAGCAATGCAGAACAAGTTGTATAGATGGGGAGGAAGACAGGGTGCAATTCTGGCTAGGATGACTCGCGCATGGAATCCTCAACGCCCAATTACAGCAATAAAATGCCCCTGCACCGGCCGCTTGCTTAAAGATTCAATAGATATAGAGAAGGCATTTATGGCATATTATGAGGAGTTATACGGGGCTAACCCCCACAATACGAATAAGGTATCTGCATTTCTGGATGGCATTCACATGCCTGGTATTGAAGGGGAACAATGTGCTTACTTGGAACGGGAGATATCGGTAGAGGAAATGCACAGTGTTATAGTGTCAGCTAGCAATGGGAAGAAACCGGGACCAGATTGCTTCTCAGTCGAATTCTATAAAATTCTTAAATCTGAAATTGCCCCGCATCTGGCTAGTCTATTCAATTACATCTTTCTACGCTCCCGTACAGTGGAATCCTTCTTCGACTCCAGGACTATGCTAATCTTGAAGCCCAACAAGGATGCCACTCAACGTCCTATAGGCCCATCTCCTTACTCAATCATTATTACAAATTATTAGCTAAAATTATTGCCAACCGTTTTCAGACTTTTCTTTCGGACAACGTGCACCCTAATCAGACGGGGTTTGTGTCCGGGAGACACTCGGTCCGGAATGTCGGGGTGGCGTCCGGGGCGGTCATAGCAGCCCAGGAGACATCACACCCAACGTCCATGCTGCTCAGCCTGGACCCTGAAAAAGCGTTTGATAAGGTCTCTTGGCCATTCCTGGCTGCCGCCCTGGCACAAAGGGGGTTTGGTCCGGTTTTCCTGAATCTTTTTGTATAGTTTGCATGTAAATTGCTCCTCGTCATTGTTACTTAAGGGTCGCATGACACAAAGTATAGACTTATTTAGAGGAGTCAGACAGGGTTGCCCCTTATCGCCCACAGTGATTGATCTTTCAATGGACCCACTACTATATTATATTTCCCAAAGTCAGTTGTTTCAGGGAGTTACGAAAGAGGACACAGAGATAAAATTGACCGCCTACGCAGATGATCTTCTATTATTGATTGCAAATCTGAGACAGACGCTGACGCATGTCTTAGCAGAAATAGAGGACAAGGGACGACTTTCTGGATATGAAATTCACAGAGATAAACGCGAGAGACTGCTCTTACAAGGACCAGCCAGACCGACATGGTCGTCGGCACATGAGATACACTGGTGCACTTCTTCTGTACGATATCTGGGGGGTGTTGCTCACCAGAGATCCGGTGCTCCTGCATCAAGCTAACTTAGATATATGACAGCGGCAACCCGGACATTAAAGTCGTGGGCCGGGCTGCCTCTTAATTTCATGGGGAGAGCCAATTTAGTTAAAATGGTTGAATTCCCCAGACTGCTGTATCTATTTCAAATGTTACCAATATATTTACGTCCCAGTGACAAAAAGCAAATCAATGCTATGTACTGCACTCTTATATGGAGTGGGAAGCGAGCACGGATCCCGCTACATATCTAAAGTCAACCAAAACCCAATGGTGGTCTTGGGTTTCCCAATATAAGAAATTATAATCTGGCGGCGTTGGGAAGATACATGGCAGACTGGAGACAGAACACTGAAGTATTTGCTGTTAGTGCCGTGGATCTCCTATTTCTCCCTAACATCTCTCACAGACTACCTGCATCTCCCGTTTGAACGGATTCCAGGCGAGATTCGTAATAACATTCTGCTGATGCCAATCTGGAGGGCCTGGGCTAAAATCAGGCGACAAAAGCGTATGAACCCAAATTGTTCTATGCATCTCTCACTGGCTTTCAATCCAGGTTTTCAAGAGGGCAAACCGAGTAAAGTGTTTCAGAGGCTTTATAGGGAGGGGATCAGATTCTGAGAGCATTGGATAAATTCGGTGACTCACCAACCATACTCGTATAGCGAAATCCAGAGGCTTTACCCATCTTCCCTTATCCCTTTCTTTAATTTCTTACAAGCTAGTAGTTATTGTGCAACCACAATACGACACTTGGAGGAGGCGGATTGTAACTCGAGCTTTGATCACACTATCCTCTTACCCCCTACTAGACGCTCATACTTATCCCACATATATAGATACGTTTTAGGTACATTGGATTATGAAACCTACCCTACACAACTGGCAAAATGGGAACAAAAAAATCCCGAGTTGACCGCAAAACGCATCTTAGAAGCGGTTTGCCTCTCTCACAAATACTTTCCACGCGATATATCGAAATGGACCTGAAGGTCATTCACAATGCATATTTGACTCCTGTAAAGGGGTTTAAAATGGGGAGGTATTCATCCAGTGCCTGCTTTAAGTATGGTTCCTCTGGAGCGGACCTCTATCACTGCCTCTGGGACTGCCCGAAAGTACTAGTTACTGGCAAATGGTAGCAAGATGCATAACGGAATGTTTTAATGTGGATTTTGAGGCTGACGCTGCATGGGCGATCTTTGGATGCGGGGCTGATACTGCCTGAGAAAACACACTTGAGACCAGATTTTTACATGTATTGGCTGCAGCGGCCAGAAAAGCCATACTTCAAGTGTGGCTTCAGCCCACTGGCCTGTCCTTCAAGCAATTCTTAGAGAAATGTTTGTTTTTAATGCATATGGACTGGATTGAGGTGGTACAACATAAGGAAAAGCGAATGAGGAATTTTTTCCAACTATGGGAGACATTTATAGCATATCTCCCACTGAATGCGAAACAAACTCTGCGGACCTGTTTTGGGATGACACACTGGTATTTAGAGTAGCAGCTGCTGGGGAGGGAACCATTAACAGGTCATGCTAGGAGAGCGGCCCAAGACAATGGATCATCTGGAATCTATGGTAATTTACATGTAACTGGCCCAGCACTTAAGTAAACTTATTGCCTAATGGAAGTGGTGGATGTGCCATTGTAGAAGAACTGATGGCCATAGGAATATACTCTGCTTGATAGGCTCCCTATCCTGAAGATTGAGACGGGGGGGTTAAGAGGGGAATCCGGACAGGGGCGCTGGGGAGGAGGGGTATGAAGGACTGTCCGACTTCCTCGTCAGTTAAGATTACAAAAGCCTTTTTCTTTTTTGGAAAGTTAAACTGTTCAGTGTTAAATAACGGTTTCTTAGTCTAAGTTTGGAAACAGTGTTGGGAGAGGGGTGAAATTTTAAAACGCCTGCAGTGGGAATCATTACCCGTAAAGGTAAAGTTGTGTACTTTTCCTGACATGATTAGTATATATTGCTGATTTGTACTTTTAATTTTTCAGATGTGTTATGGAATTATTGTATTATTAATTCCCATGTGCAGTTAGAATAAACACAGTTTAAAAAAACAAGTGCCTCCTCCATGATGTCATCGCACCACCTCCCAGGCACGCTCCGGAGGCTGATATTCAGCCTCTGTAGTTGAGCAAACATTAGCTAAACCGAAGATGATAACTGTATTGTGTAAAATATACATGTGTTTTGTGTTCTCCCTCTTATCTGCTCAGGAGAGAAGATAAGATCCAAGCAGGCAGCATTCAGAACTGCTGCAGGGGGGAGGGAGGAGGGCTGAGCAGGGAGCGTCTGCATGTTTCTCAGATAATTAAATTACAACCAGCGGATTCTCTATAAAGCAGACACAGGCTTTGCTCTCCCCCTCCCTCCAAAGCTCATTCATGTGCCCTGCCATCAGATAAGAAGTGCAAGCAACGCAAGCTCAGCCAGATCAGCTCCTGGTCGTAGTTAATGTAAACAGTCAGGAAACTAAGGCTGACTAAGCCAGGCTGCAGCACTCACAGGCTACACTTTTTTTAATCACATATATTTCGAAAAGTGATTGATTACCCATTTTGGAGGATCCCACGTCAACATTACATCGTGGCAAAACCCCTTTAAGCCTGGCATGGTGCCTAAAATATATCCTAATGAAAATGAGACCCCAAAATCCAGTAGGTGCTCCTCCTACTCTGAGGCTTGAGGTCAAGTCAAATAGCTCACAAGGGCCACATATGGGATCTCTCTCTAAAAAGTGCAGAATCTGGGGAATCAATATTGAGTTGTATTTCCCTGTAATCTACCGTGTTCCAGTGTATAATGGATACAAATTGAAAATGTGCAAGAAGTGAAATTAGACCTTTTGTTTTTGCTTTAATATCTGTGAAACACCTAAAAGGTTAATAACGTTTATAAATGATAATTTGAATACCTTGAGGGATGCAGTTTTTTATATGGAGTCATTTATGGGGGTGTTTAACATAAGGGCCCTTCAAAGCCATATCTGAACTGGATTGGCAAATTTTTCCAAATTTTCACAATATTTTGATATTTTTCACAAATGAGGCTTGTTTACAGAAAAATTAGTTGCTAACTTAAAGTTCAATGTGTCACTAGTAGTGATGAGCGATTGTGTCAACTATCGTTAGCGAGTCGATAGTCGATATTGTCAATTATCATGACGATAGACGATAACAGATTATCGCCGATAACCATTAAAGTCTATGGGAGAGGAACAACAGCTTCATTCTTACACCCAAACAGGGATGGAGAAGCTGGAATTAACATCCACAACAGTAAACTGGATACGTGCTACATCTTAGGCAAGACAATTGGGCAACGAGTCACAGAAAAAAACTGACGGACTATTCACTATCCCTGTCTTGTACCACAGCATGACCCTTAAACCTGCATGACCCACAAATTAAAAAGTGCCAGAAGGCAGTATTATGTGAACCATCATTTTAGTTGAACTGGACACTGACTATCCCTGTCCTATACCGCAGCATGACCCTCAAGCCTGCATGACCCACAGATTAAAAAGTGCCGGAAGAAAGTAGTCTTTGAAGCAGTATTTTAGTGAAATTGACATTGACTATCCATATCCTGTAACGCAGCATGACCCAAAAACCCGCACAGGCGCCCTTATGGACCATCAGCAGAAAATTTTGCGATGAGAAATGAACTGTATTAAAAACAACTAATTTTCCAATACTGCTGCGACTAGAGGTACTTGCCATTCTACTGGTGACATTGTTCCACCGTGACATTAAAATGTGAAGCAAACGAAACAGATGTCCCCAGTAGGTCAACGAGGCCTGTCTGAAAATCCTGCATTCTACTGTCAAGTAGGTTGAAGGACATTACTGATCAAGGCAGGTGAGGCTGTAAACGTGGATCCCGCAGGTTCAGCTAGCAGGGCCGGAGTTGGTGGGTGCGGTGAGAGCCAGGGCTGGAGTTCGTCATCTATTAACACGCAGGTTCAGCTAGCCGGGCCGGAGTTAGTGGGTGCGGTGAGAGCCTGGGTTGGCGTCTGTCATCTATTAACACAGCAAAAATGCCCTTATGACGCAGCAACAAAAACCGTAGTGCTGAAGCAGAGTGCAGAAGCGGAAGTTTGAGCGAAGACCTTTGACCCTTTGGCCACTGTTGACAATTGTGAAGAACAAATGTCTGTTAGAAACCACATTTTTTATAATAGGACCTGTAGTATAGCTGGATTTTACAGCAGCATGACTCAAAAAATTATAAAAATTACTTCTCAGCCACTGTTAAAAATTGTGAGGGAGAAATGCCGCTTAGAAGTCACATTTCTGTACCAAAGGACCTTGATTATAGCTGTATCTCACAGCACCATGACCCCAAAAACCATTAACAGTGCGAAAAATTTTAATGAAGTGAGTAAATGGAATACGTTTTTTTCATGAAACAGTGTACAATTGGTGTCTTTTACAGTCTCCTAACAGCAAAACCAGCAAAATGACCTTTTGGGCACTCAGAATAAAACTTGCAGTAAGAAATTATCAATTTAAATTTTTTTTTTAAGAGGACTATTTCTTTTGGAAGAGGAATGTGAAGTAGACCGGCAAATAATCGGCGACCTCGGCAATTGGGGCCACAACATCATCAGAGATCCACGCCTGATTTATCTTGATGAAAGTCAAACAATCCACATTACAGACAGACGCATCCGGCTTTCCACTGATAATGACCCCTCCAGCTGTGCTGAAGGTCCGCTCAGATATGACGCTGGCTGCTGGGCAGGACAACACCTCTATGGCGTGGCCAGTGAGCTCGGGCCATTTATCCATTTTGGATACCCAGAAGTCGATTGGGTCCAGAACATATCCAAAAACATCGGTGTTGAGACGCAGATAGTCGTGCACCATGATCTTAAGCCGGTCTCTGTGTGTTGTATGTGTGCCCTGCATTACATGCGTTGGTGAGGTGGTAAATGAGAATTGCCAGAGGTCACCCATTAGGCTTCTGCCACAATGCCTGCTGCTGCTGCTTGGCACTCTACTGCTGTCACGTTGCTGACGTTGTTCCACCGTGACATTTGAAGAATGTGAAGCAGACGTAACAGATGTCTCCAGTTGATCAATCAGCACGGTCTCCAATTCCTGCATTTTATGCTCTATTTTGGGGGGTGGAAGGAAAGTGCTGAGTTTCGCTTTGTACCAGGGATCGAGGAGGGTGGCCCCCCAGTAACTGTTGTTCATTTTGATGCTCTTAATGTGAGGATCATTTTGGAGGAAATGGAGCATCCAAGCACTCATGGGAGAGATGGAGCCTTGATTTCCAAAGCCTCTGGGTCGAGGGGCACTAGCAAACTGATCTTCCTCATCTTCCTCCTCTGCCTCAAATCCGTGCCAACCTCTTTCCAAGACAGGGACATCGGTAACGTCGGTGTCCAGGAATACCTCATCCTCCGCTTCCAAGCCCTGACTTGCCTCAGATGATGCATCCTGAGAGCTGAGGCGCCGCCTTGCACTAGCCCTGGACCCCGAACCACCGCCTAATGAAGACCAATAAAGTTGTGAAACTGTCGGGCCTTCTGGATTTGACGGAGAGAGAGGCTCTGTGTCCGTCTCCTCCTCCGTCGCTGTTGGGACCTGCTGTTTCAGAGTGTCCAACACTTGTTCCAGAACTAAGATCACCACAATGCTCATGGTGACAAGACCATTGTCCGGACTGACCATTTTGGTGGCTTCTTCAAAACTTGCAAGGATGGTGCAGAGTTCGTCCACCTGCCTCCACTCCCGGTGGCTCACACCCGAGGTCCGCACCGCTGCTTTTCAGGCCAAAATGGGCACTTCGTACTGCGTAATGGCATTGCGCTGCTTCCACAATCGTTGGAGTATGTGGAGGGTGGAATTTCAGCGTGTTGCCACGTCAACACTGAGACGGTTGACGGGAAGGCCGAGCTGACGCTGTAACGCAGCCAGCCGGGACGAAGCAGGGTACGAATGGCGGAAGTGTGAGCTCAGACCTCGAGCCTTCCTCAGCAGGCAGTCAAGACCCGGGTAACGCTTTAGAAATTTCTGGACTCAGAGGTTCATTACGTGGGCCAGGCAAGGGATGTGCTCCAGCCTACCGATCTTAAGGGCGGCCAGGAGATTTCGACCGTTATCGCACACCACCTTGCCTGACACAAGGTTCTTGTCACCCAGCCAGCGCTCGGTCTCGTTGCGAAGAGCCGTCCACAACTCCTGACCTGTGTGTTGATGGTCTCCAAGACACATTAAGTTCAACACGGCCTGGTTTCTCTGGGCACGTGATGCTACCTGTGGACCTTGGGGGAAAGAACCCTGCACAAACCCTGCGGTTTTGAAGAGCGTGCGCCGAGCCTGAGAGCCACGGTCATCACCAGACACATCCACCCAGCTCACCCAGTGAGCTGTCACGGAGATATAGCGGCCTTGACCGTGCTTACTAGTCCATGTATCGGTGGTCAGATGGACTTTGACGGACATAGATGCAGACAACGCGCTGGAGATTTTAGATGACACGTGGCTGGCCAGGGCAGGGACGGCTTTTCTGGAAATGAAATGCCTGCTCGGCATCTGGTATTGTGGGCAGGCAAGGGCCATGACCTGGCGGAACCCATCTGTGTCCACCAGAAGGAAAGGCAACATTTCCAAGGCCAAAAGCCTGGCAATGCCGACATTCAGGCTTTTGGCTTTGGGATTTTTTTGGTTAGTGTTTCTTCTGCTCCCAAACCTGGTAGACAGAAGGCTGGCTGCTAGACTGGCCGCTGTACGGCGTGCAGGTCAAACTGGTGGAAGGAGAAGGGGTAGGATGGATCTTTGGCGGTGGTTCTCGTGCGACGGTAGAGGCTGAAGCGGAGGCTGATCCTTGCTCATGACACTGAGCGACATGAGCAGCTGAGGAACGCTTGGTCTTGGAAGTGGCGGAGGAGGCGAAGACAGAGGGTGTGACAGTGGTTGAAAGCCCGGGACCCGTCTGGCCTTTTTTCGCCAAGTGTTCCCTCCATTTCAACTTATGCATTCGCTGCATGTGACTAGACATGTTGGTGGTGGTTAAACACCTAAGATTTTTCCCTCTACTGATGCGTTTACGGCAAAGGCGGCATATGACATCGCTGGGTGAACCGGAGGCTTGATCGAAAAAGGCCCATGCTTGAGAGATCCTGGACCTTTTCGACGGCGATAAGCGAGGAGCGGTGTTTCCATTGACCATGGCTGGCGGAATAATTTCAGCGGGCTTGTGCGACCGCCCTCTCCCTTTTTGAGGCGGGACCCGTACTGACACAACCCCATAGTCTTCCTCCTCGTCCAGTGATGAAGAGCTCGCAAGCAAATTCTGCTGAAAAGACCACGTTGTATCCGCAATGTCGTTATCATCATCATCAACACAGGTGACTTCCTCTTCCTAACATTCTACATCCTGGAGCTGCGGGCTACAAGCAACAGGCACTGCAAGGCGTTGCCGCCCGCCTGGATTTTTGCCGATTTGACCGGCTTACTTCTCCTCAGATGGCATCAGCGATTGGGCATCAGAGCAGACCAAATCATCTTTTGTCCTCTTGATCTTTTGAAATGCCTTCTGACCCCAACTGCATTTTGTATCTCAAAGAGGTCTTCAGAAAATGGGATTATCCACAGTGGTGGGTACACGTGTTGACATTTGGGCTGCCTTCGCTTCATGTTGGACGGATGCTGCTTTATGTGTGACGACATTGTGGCCGTGAAATGGGAGGAGAGGAGGTTTAAAACTACTGATGCAGGTTGTATTAACCACTGAAGAACAGATTGGCTACGCTGTTCGTTACGGAGATTCACAGGCACCGACACCTCAATGACAGGCCTGACTGTCCTGCAACCGACGATCCGCTGGCTTGCGTGTTGTCGCCAGCACTGGAAGGAGCACCTTCTCTCGTACCTCTACCTTCATGTCCTACACCCCTCTTTGCTCGCTTACCTTCAGTCCGCTCCATGTTCAGAAATATAAAAATTTAAAAGGTATGGAAGAGTTTTTGACAGTCTCTTATTGAAAGACGGCAAATCACAGCTATTCTTAAATCCCTCTAATTTCCAAAACCCAACTAGGATTAAAAACCGAATTGTTTTTTATCAAATATCTGTGAAATGCATGTCTGGTTGGAAAGAACCGTAACACAAAATCAAGTTTTTCTTCCTTCAGTCCCTGAGATTTAAAAACTGCCCAGTTGGACTAGAAAATTGATAGTTTTCATCAAACTATCGTACAAATTGCACGTTTTAGCGCCCAAACTGAGACGCACTGAGTAAAAATAGAAGTATTAAAAATTTTATGGATTATTATGGCGGCCAGCGCACCACTGACAACAGGCGTAATTTACTATCGAATATGTATAACACAATATGCGTACAACTGAGCTCTATGTGCCAAGCAGACGCACGGACTGCAATAAGAGTATTTAAATATTATATGGATTAATATGGCGGCCTTCGCACCACTGACTACAGGCGCAATTTACTAGGAAATATGTATAACACGATTTGCGGCAAGCAGATGCACGGACTTCAATAAAACTATTTAAAAGTTATAGGGATAAGTTATGCCGGTTTTTGGGAACACGGACATGCAGTGATTGCAATAGAACTGAAAAAAACGGGACAATTTCACCTCTTATCAGAGGTCTGCTGACCAAAAAAGTGGTAAGAAACAATGCTTTTTCAATTCAAGGTCACAGAACACACTGAGCTGCAAAATATCTCCCTTGCTTTCAAAAGCCTCTCCTGCTGCCGCGCCCTCCCACCTTCCCGCCCCGGAGCTACACACAGCAGTACATATCCTTAAAACTTTCTCTAACTAAATAAGTGAAATTCTCTAATCTAATTCTATTCTAAGCTGTGGGTAGGTGGAAGGTTTCTTGTATTAGAAGAGACCATCTCTCAGAGCTGTTAGAACAGCTATTGGTTTAAACGCAGACATGTCCTGCTGTGAAGTGGCATAGACAGAGAATGAGTTAACACAGGAAATGCAGTTGCATAGATAAAACGAGGTCACGTGATTTTTGCAGCCAATGAGATCCAGACACCGCAAAGTGGTGACATTGTACATCCTCCTAACCCCCCTTTATCCTCTGAGCTGATTGGTGGCTGCCAAAATGGACAGGAAACGCTTTAAAATGGCGTGATAGTAATAGATTTCTGTAAGATTGTCACCTAAAATATCGCGTGATCAGAAATTTCCGATAAGCCTAAAAACCTTGCCGATTTCAACTTTTGGCGATATTGCTCATCCCTAGTCACGAGAAAACATTCTCAAATTCACATTAATAGGTAAAGCCATTAAAAAGTTATTCCCCGCTAAAATGACATGTCAGACTTGGGGAAAAAAAGGGCATGGTCCTTTTAAAGGGTTTTCTCGCTACAAAGATCATATCTGTAATGATGGGGACAGTAAAAAAATAAGCACTTTTGCAATTAGTTTGCATTACCTTAATCATTTAGTATAGCAGCTATGAGCTAATTGTGCGTGTCTAGAGCTATTTCTGTAGCAAGTAGCCGGGCCACACCCTTGCTGTGATTGGCTGCCTGATAGTTCATTCAGTCCTGTTGGGACACAACCCCTGTGCTGTGATAAATGTAAGGTTCTGCATCTGGGTAGAAATAGTCTGCAGGAATCATATGTCCTAGGGGGAGAAAAACTTGGAGAATTGCTTGTTGAGAAAGATCTGGGCGTTCTTGTAGATCATAGACTACAGAACAGCATGAAGTGCCAATCAGCTGCCTCTAAGGCAAGTAAGATATTGGGTAGTATTAAAAGAGGCATAGACTCGCAGGACAAGGATGTAATTCTACCGCTGTATAAAGCATTGGTGCGACCTCACTTGGAATATGCTGTTCAGTTCTGGGCTCCAGTTTATAGAAGAGATGTAATGGAGCTAGAGAGAGTGCAAAGACGAGCAACCAAACTTATAAGGGGAATGAAGCATCTTAATTATGAGGAGAGGTTAGTAGAATTGAACTTATTTAGTCTTGGAAAAAAAAGACGGCTTTGGGGTGTATGATTAATATATATGAATATATAAATAGTCCCTACAAAAAGTATGGGGAAAAATTATTTTGAGTAAACCCCCTCAAAAGACAAGGGGATATTCCCTTCAGCTAGAGAATAAAGGATTCAATCTCCAGAGGAGAAGGGCGTTCTTCACTGTCAGAACTGTGAATCTGTGGAATAACCTGCCTGAGGAGCTGGTCACAGCAGGAACAGTAGAGAGTTTCAAGAAAGGCTTAGATAACTACCTGAAACTAAAGAATATTAATGCGTATATAGCTATGTAAAATTCTGGATCTTAGCTGGTGACAGTTCAGTGGTCAGAAATTGGGTCTCCACTGGAGAAGATTGGTTCTTGCCTTGTTTGTTTCAGGGCATTAACCAGTGGGGAGGCTGAGCTTAAAATCCTTGTCTCTCTCCCTTCAACCACATTTTACTCACCCTTGGTTGAACTTGAACACACGTCTTTTTTTCAACTGTACTAACTATGTAACTTTTATTACTACAAGTTAAAAACTGGAGACTTATATGACCCTATTACACCCTACAAAAACCTAGCAGATTAAACGGGGCTCCCGCCCCAACAAGGGCGACCCTGACGGGAACATACCCTACAATATCCCTCAAATACATAAAGACAATTAGGAATGTTACAAATAATGAAAACGTATAAATATACAAGCACAAAAAGAGAAATACCGGTATATATTAAGGACAAAGAGAGGCAATACAGCCAATCACCAGAATATCTAAATTATAGATTCCAAAAACAGGACAAGTCATCAACAAGACAAGTCATGATAATAGACATATTCCAAAGCGTTTCCCCCAAATATAACATGGGTTCATCAGGGAACAAAACATGCAAACATGCCTATATGTCACAAAAATGTATATACAAAAGAGTGCTTACATCCCTCAGAAAGAAGATGGTACAGATAGCAACAGGTCCCAATATGCATAACCAGAACCTGTGTCCAAGATAGAATGTCTACTAGATGATACAGTGGCAGCTAAATAAGCAGCACCATGCCAAATGGTACAATATTTTATGGTGCTGTTTGGGTTATTTGTACTGTGGACTTGACCCTCAAATATGCTGCCCTTACGTAGAACAGTAATTTGTAGTGACAATTCTGCTTTAATCGTTTGCAGAAAATGTTTTTATTTTTTTAAAAGTACTAGAAAAGAATGACTACTCCACACATTTGGTATAATTAGTAGCATACCAACCTGCAAAATACAGATAGCATGCCATTTCTACTGAACAGTGAACTGCATAAAGATGAAAACCCCCACAAAAATAGCAGTGTTCTTTTTTCATTCCATTCAATTTTCTTTTGCGAGTCCCAGTACTTTAAAAAAAACAAAACAAAACAGCAGTACAGCAATAAAAATAAATTAAGAGGCACATGGGGGCACTGTGTGGTTAATACATGGCACCAGGCCCCGTTCCTAGGTTAAGTTGCACTTAGGGCGGTGTGAAGAAATTATCCCCCCTCCTCACCCTGTAACATAATGCAACACAGTGCATCACCTTAAACTACATCCAGAATATAGAAAAATATATAACACCATGTACTACGTATAGAACTACTAAATACATACAGTTACCAAATAACATTGCTACACAAAACCAGAATTCCAGGCTAATAGTACAAATGTCCTACTTAAGACCACATATCACCAGCACATCGTGACTGAATACCACCACCACACCATGATCACATATCACCACATAGTGACTGAATAATACTGCAACAACATGACCTCATATCACCACTCCATAGTGACTGAATAATACCACCACATATCACCAAATAGTGACTGAAGAATTCCGCCACACCATGACCACATAGTGACTGAATAATACCACAACATCATGACCACATATACCACAACATCATGATCACATATAACCACATAGTGACTGAATAATACTGCCACATCATGACCTCATATCACCATTCCATAGTGACAGAATAATACTACTCTGTACCACCACCACATACTTACTGAATAATACTGCCACAGCATGACCACATGTCACCACCACATAGTGACTGAATAATACACCATACTATTACTGAATATAAACCATTGTACAACAACCGATATTACCGGCATTCAGTGACCATACTGAGATGGATACCAGCTGTACACAGGCTCTGCAGATATATAAGCGATTACAGTAAAGTTACATCCAGGGACTTACAGGAGACGTATTGTCACGA
Source organism: Phyllomedusa bahiana (assembly GCA_025379985.1). Classification (NCBI taxonomy): domain Eukaryota; kingdom Metazoa; phylum Chordata; class Amphibia; order Anura; family Hylidae; genus Phyllomedusa; species Phyllomedusa bahiana. The sequence continues at coordinate 14,837 of JAODAL010045960.1, read as the reverse complement.
TCAGAAGCTGGTTAGAGTATTAGGTCGTGACTAATGGGCACCCACCTGAAGAAAGTGTAGTCGGCAAGCCAGAGGTCGGTAACGTGCGGGCAGTCAGTCTTTGAGGAGCAGGCAGGAATCAACGTCGGTAAGGAAAGCAAAGGTCGAGGCACAATAAAGTAAACAGTAGACAGCAAAACTGAACAGGACCAAGATTATTAGCTGAGCACAATAACCTCACATGGAGGAAGTTCAAGGCTGGGTTTAAAAATAGGAAGCCCAGGGGTGGCGCAACAGATGCCCAAAAGGGCAAGGCTGGGAAAACAAGGACTAACCAGATTCAGTACAAGGAGCTGTCCAAAGGACCAACTAGCTCAGTGAGCAGAGCTACGGCCTGGGATGCAAGGGTTCCGGAGTTCAAGTCCTGACATTAGTCCCCCTCCTTTCAGGATGGCCTCTGGACATCTCAAAGGATGGTTTTCCTGGATGTTTTCGATGAAAGGCACTTGTAAGCCTAGGCGCATGAACATTATTTTCCGGTTCCCATTAATTTTCTTCTGGTCCATAGCCCTTCCATTGCCAAGATATTGCAATTGTCCTCTGAAAATTCTAGAGTCCAAAATTTTTTCAACCATGTATTCTTCCTGGCCTTGGATTTTAATTGGTGCAAGAGGTGGCTGATTTCTTCCTGGAAAATAATTTTCGTTGAGCAATGACACATGAAATACCGGATGGATTTTCAGTTTGTTAGGAAGTTTTAGGCGCAACGCCACTTGGTAAATTTGTGCCAAGATCTGGAAAGATGCTATGAATTTCTGACCCAATTTTGGAGATGGAACATGTGTTTTTAGATTTTTAGTAGATAGCCAAGCCTTATCACCAACTTTAAAGTTGGGGGAAGCTTTGCGATGTTTATCTGCTGATTTCTTATATTCTTCTTGAGCTTCCTGTAGGATCTCTTTTAGTTTTTCCTGAGTTTCTTTCAATTTAGTTAATCTGTAGGTAACAGCGGGAAAATAGGGGGTATTAATTGGTAGATTAGGATAAAACTGGATGTAACCCAAATTTACATAAACGGGCTTTTTTGATGTAGAATTAGTTTGGAGTTGTGTAGCAAACAATAGTTGGAAAATAGTCCCCCCCAGTCATCCTGGGGGGTAGGAAATAAAAAAAACGCAGAATTTGTTCCAGAGTATGATTAGTCCTTTCAGTATGGCCATTAGATTGGGGATGAAAGGGGTAGAGAAAATTACAGTGACTTCCTAAAGGGTGTACAGAAGTTTTTTCCAAAATCGTGATGTGAATTGTATACCTCTATCTGAAACTACATTGTCAGGAATTCCATGCAGCCTAAATATTTCCTTGACCATCAATTCTGCAGTTTTTTCAGCAGTAGGGATTCCTCTAATAGGTATGAAATAGGTAAGACGGTCCACAACAACAAGGATGGTAGTCCTTTTCTTAGATGGGGCAGATCCACAATGAAATCCATAGAAATTGATCCCCAGGTCTTTGGGGGAACTGGAAGCGGTTGAAGAAAACCTAGAGGAGAGGGTCGTGGTACCTTGTTTTGTGCACATGTTAAGGGAAGAGGAGACATACTTTTTAACATCTTTCTACAATTCGGCCACCAAAAATGAACGAAGCAGTTAGTTCATAAGGGTTTTGGAAACACCAAGATGACCTGCAAGTTTAGAGGGCATGGACTAATTTAAGGACTCAAGTCGAGCGGATTCAGGTACATATAACCTGTGTTCCTGCCTCCACAAAACCCTTCTTTGAAAAAAAAGGTCCACCTTTTTTAGAAGGATGATTAAGAAAAGGGTAATTTTGGTATCCATCTCTGAGCCGTGTTGAAAGTTCTTTGGAGTCAAGTATTCTTACCAAATTTTTGGACGACAAAATAGTGGACTCCGTTTTAGACCTCTCCTGTGGTTCAGCAAGAATCCTGGACAAAGCATCAGCCTTGCCATTTCTTATACCTTGTCGATAAGAAATAATGACATTAAATCTGGAGAAAAATAAGGCCCACAGTGCTTGTCTTGCCGATTATTATCTCTTGCTGTACGGATTTAACTCTAAATTTTTTGTGGTTTGTAAGTACAGTTATGGGATGATTGGCTCCTTCCAAAAGATGTCTCCATTCCAAGAAGGCAACTTTAATGGCTAATAGTTCTTTATTCCCAATGTCATAGTGCAGATGACATGGTATGAGAAAGAAATGAACATGGATGAAGTTGCATTTTGTCTCCAACTCGTTGAGACAGGACAACTCCCACAGCAGAGTCTGAGGCGTCTACCTCAACAATAAAAGGTAACTTAGGATTTGGATGGACAAGTATGGGTGCCGAAGTAAAGTAAGTCTTTAATTTGTTGAAGGCTACCTGTGCTTCTGGAGACCATGATAATGCTTTTGTTTTCTTTGTGAGCAAAGTGATTGGCAAGATGATCTTGGAAAAGTCTTTTATGGGAAACTCCTGTAAAAAATTTGCCCAAACCCAATAAATCGCTGAACATCCTTCAAATTTCTTGGAGTGTGCCATTCCACCACAGCTTTGATTTTACTAGAATCCATACTTAGTCCTTCTGGGGAGATATATCCAAGAAATTTAATTTTGGTTTGTTCAAATTCACATTTTTCCAGTTTGATATAAAGATTATTATCCTGTAGACGTTCCAGGAACGATTGAAACATGTCTGCGATGTTTCCTCCAAGGTTTTCTGAAAAATATAAGAATGTCATTGAGGTACACCACCACAAATTGATCTAGGAAATCTCGAAAAAACATTAATGAAATGCTGGAAAGTTTGCAGGAGCAAATTACAAAGGCCGGAAATTGACATAACTAGGTATTCAAAATGTCCATATCTGGTTCTAAAGGCAGTCTTCCACTCATCTCCTGGCAAATGCGTATGAGAATGTGTAGGCCCCTCTTAAATCCAGTTTTGTTAAAAAAACCTGGCAGAACGGAGTCTTTCCAGCCAATCGGGGAAATTAAAGGGGAAAAAGGATAACTATTTTTAATAGTAATTTTATTTAGTTCTCTGTAGTCGATACATGGCCGCAGGGTTGAGTCTTTCTTTTCTACAAAGAACGAAGGTGCTCCAGCTGGTGATGAGGAAGGTCGAATGAAGCCTTTTTTTTTTTAACAATATTTTTATTGGCAATTTTAAATAATAAACAATAGCACTTAAGGGCCAAGAACATAGAACAAGCAACTGGGGAAGGGGGGGGAGGGGGGGGGGCGGGGGGGGGGAGGGGATAGTGGGACAGCATAAGAGTGTGGGGAAGGATGTTGTGAGATGTAGGGAGCTTATTTATGTTGTTTTAATGCGGCATAGTCAATATTCATAAGGTACTCAAATCAGGTTGAAATCATATCGGGCGATTATATTTATATGTCCATGGGTTAGGCTGTCGAACATTACAGAGCTGTCTTGCTGTGTGCATCGCAGATCGCGACAGCAGCCACAGAGGTCAATTGTAGAGTACCTTTTTGAGATGAGTACAGTTGGCTTTGTCTCAAGGGTCTCTCGTCTAGAGTCTATATGTTCTATCGAGTTCTATTTTAAAAGTGACTAGTAGTAAGGGGGATTTCTCTGATAGCGGGATCACGACCCGCGACGAGAGAGCAGCCAGCCCATGTATAAAGCCTTGAATTGACATTGAAAAAGATAAAAGTTGAAACATACGGGTTACGAAGAAGTATTGTTAAACACGTAAATTATGATGTGGTAAAGCTATAAAAATATTGTCCTTGTAGATGTGCCCCCATGAGTTGCCATGATGCAGTTTGGTGAGTGGTTGCAAGTAGGTTTCAGCTGGACCGAAGCAAACTCACTATTCAACGATGTAGAAAACCATGTGGTCAATAATTAAATACTATTTGTCGGATGCTACCGGTTAGAATTTAATGTCCTGCATTCGGTTTAGAGCAGAGTCATTTAACAGTGCAGCTTATAGTTTTGGTACAACCAGTTAACTAAAATGATAAAGTATATGATGTCAATAGAACAAGATATTAATTTCTATGCTAACGGTACGTGAAAGTATATATGACAAGTCAAACAGGAAGAAAGAATGGGAGGGAAAGTGGGGGGGGGGGCTAGAGGAAGGGGAGGGGAAGACAAGGGGACACAGTAGGTAGGGAGAGGGAAGGGAGTGAGGACTCGTGGGACCATTAAAGGAGTTGTCTCCCTTCAGAGTTTCAGAGAATGCATGAATGAAATACTCTGTCACTTCCTGGTTCAGACTGACTCATTTGCATACAGCTCCATGCTTGTACAGCTCAGTGCCTTGCTGTGCTTTCAGATGCTAATTAGATCAGATTAGCTTCTCAAACTACTAACAGGACTTCTTATCTGATCCCCAAAACAAAAGCCCTAATTACAGTTCTGTTTATTTTACATAAATCAAGCTTTTTACTGCTGAGCAGCACAGGACACTTTAGTGACCTGTGTGATGATGTCACTCACTGTTATCTCATTGAACAAACAGCAGGGGGAGAATTGTTTACAGGTCAGTTACTGAGGGAACTGAAATAGCCAGGGAGCTCATAAATTCACTTGTATCTCCTTAGGGAAAACAGAGGAACAAAGCAATATATTTGGAAAATGTCTTTTTTTTTTTTTTTGTGTTCCCTACAATTTGAAAGCTATTCTTTGTAGCGAGACAACCCCTTTAAGCTCCTCCAAATTCCATGAGGCGGATCCGTGTAGCAGGTAGATTTAGCTCGCTCATTGTTTATGCCGTACCTCCAGTCGATTGTGCCAGACACCATAACGTGGAACCAAAACATTCTCTAATGCGTGATTGAATATGGTTGGGGAGGATATCTATGATTGGCTGCCAGGTGAGAAAAAATTTCTCCACCTTACTTTCCTTCTGAAAGGAAGATTCCACCCAGTCCATTCTGAGTAAGAATGTCAGTTTTTCTAAGAAGAGTCGCAAGGTAGGGAGAGATGGGCCTATCCATGTGTGGAGAATGGCTTTGCGTGCCGCTGCCGAGATATGAAAGATTAGCATTTTGGTGTGTTGAGAGGTTCGCAGCCCCGGGTCCTGTAGGATACCAAAAATAGCCCACTGTGGGGTCAAGGAGAAGTTGAGTCCAGCGTAGGTCATTGCAAATCGGGGTATACGGTTCCAAAATCCTTGAGCAGTCGGGCATGCTCAAAAGCAATGGTATAAGGTTGCTACACTCTCCCCGCACCTGGAGCAGGATGGTGAGGTGCATCCCCCCATAAGGTAGCTGCGATTGGGTGAAAAATAGCCTCTGTGTAGAATTTTGAGGGGCATTTCTCGATAAGAGTTGCTGGGGATGTATTTGGATGCTCTCTGGGTGGCTCTAAGCATGTCCTCCATGGTTATATGTGGTATGTCTTTTTGCCATCTACTTAGTCCCCGTGCCCTATCTTCATAGATAAAAGGCGTACTAAGGAAGGCATAGTAGTATGAGATATGTCCACGCGGGTGTGAGATGTTTATTAGTTTGGAAACTAAAGAGTTATTCCAATCTGAATGATGCATTTGCCTAATCACCTGGGAGTCGTAATGCTGGAGTTGCATATAGTGGAAGGGGTGTGCCGAGAAGAAATCATATTTAAGGCAGGCCTGATTAAAGGTAAGTATTGATTTTTGTTGGCGATCTACTATGTCGCCTATAGTTCGAAGCCCCTCTGAATACCAGCGTTTAAAAAGTGGGTGCGGTTGACCTAATTGGAAGTTGGGGTTTTGTGTAAAAGTAAGGTTTAGTGAGTGTTCCCCAGAAAGAGATAATATTCCCCGTTCCAACCTCAGCACCTTCCAAGGCGTCATCAGAAGCGGATTTTCTTTTAACGTGGGTGGGAGAGCGCCAAATAGCACATGAAGCAGGTTAGTTAAGCGTATCCCCGGACAGAAGTTTGCTTCAAGTTTTGTTGGCGTGTATGTTTGGGTGCCAAAAAACTAGTCCTGCAATATGCATAGATTTGCCGAGATATTATATAGTTTAATGTCTGGGAAGTTTATACCTCCATGAAAGCGAATGAAGCCGCCTTTTAAATTCTCATCCAAGTATTCCCTGAGTAATTTTAATTCTGGTTCCGAGAGGTTGTAAATTCGCCCAAAGGAATGGTGGCTCCAGGAAGCAACTCAATGGGACAATCATAAGGACGATGAGGAGGTAATTGATCAGCTTTTTTTTTTTTTTTTTTTTTTTTTTTAAATAACTACAGACGTCGCTGAACTGCGGATACTGAGGTGGTAAATTATCACAAATCTTGGAAATTTGTATTTGTTTTTTGACAGATGACTTTGGATGTCATTTGTTCTTACTGTACTCAGAAGGGAAGGTAACAGTTCTTGATTCCCAGTTGATAGAAGGGTTATGTATAGCAAACCATGGAATCCCTAAAATTACTGTAAACTTGGGAGAGGAAATGAGATGAAAACTTATAATTTCATGATGATTAGGTTCAATATGGATTCCAAGTTCAGTTGTCTCATGAGTTAAAGGGGTTGTCTCACTACAAAGATTGTCATTCAAATTAAAGATCTTTAAAAAACAAGCACGTTTGCAATATATGTCAATAACAAATCTCCTACTGATTTCTAGATAACTTGTCTTTAGTGGCTTCAGAGGCTGCTGAGGTCTCTATAGTCACCGACCTGCTTGTTCTCCCTGATAGGCTGTATCTCCGGCATCTTATCACAGCAGGTCGCAGCGGGAGCGAGCACACAAGTTTAACTATCTCCTGTCCTTTCTCTCTCTGTCCTCGCTCTGCCTGTGGCACAGCTCAGTGATTTAGAGCAGGCATACTAGCAGCCCCTGTCAGTTCCCCTGCTGCCTTATCTGTGTCTCAGCCTAATTATTATTCACTGCTGTTAACTATTTCCTGCTGGTCTCATTCAGCTCTGAGTCTGCCTAATTAGCATTCACTCTCCTGTTTACCTAACCAGCTTCACTGCTGAAGTGAATGATTCAGGCAGGAAATAGTCAACAGTCAGTGAATAGTAATTAAGCAGACACAGACAGATGTAGCACTGAGATAACTCCATGCAAATACAACAGGCTGCCCAGCCCCGGCAGCTAGTCACATCAGAGATTATTTGAATCTCTTCCCCCCCTGCTCAATTCCCTGTGCTGGGAACCCCGGGTCATGTATGGATGTATGGGGAGAGAAATATGTGCTGTGTACACGGTGGATACTATTGAATGGTGAGCAGCAGGGGAAAGAGAACTCTGTGATCTGAGATGTTCTCCCTTCCAATGCTGTTAGCATCGGGAGCGAGCGTGCGCACGCATGACGTCACTAGATGAAGGGAGGAGGGAGAGGACTCCAGGAAGCCAGTGCTCCCGCCCATGATTTCAAAACTACAGCTCTTAGGACAGCACCAAGGTAAGATGAAATCCAGTCGTGAGACAACTCCTTTAAAGGTCCAGATGATAAAGGTGATCCATCAACAGTTTCCATATCAATTGGTGTGGATTTTGTTCTACTCGCAATGTTATTGTCAAGTGCAAATTGTAAGTCCATGAAATTTCCTTCTGCACTGGAATCCAACATGGCTGAACGTTGCATTTTATGGCTCCCAAGTATGACTTGTATAGGGATAATGAAATGAGAGGATGGTGAGTAGTATTTGTCTTTGTCTACAGTCACAGATGAGATGGTCTGCACAACAGAATCTGGCAGTTCAGAAAGGTCAAGGTTGCTTTCTGCCTTGGCACATAGACCTTTGAATCTTGTTGGGACAGTTAATGGTATAATGTCTAGAGCCCCCACAATAGAGGCACCAATTTTCTGTACGGCGCCTCTTTCTCTGCTGCTGTAAGCGGTTTTCGGATGACCTCAATCTGCATAGGTTCAGGTGTAGTTTCAGTCCTTTGCTTGATGTTCAATGCTGATTGACTAAAGGAATAGGTAGGACTGTTTCCAAACACCTGCAGTCTTTCCTTTCTACGTTCAGCAAGCCTCTGGTCGATTCTGATGCACAGTTGAACGAAGTCCTCAAAATTATCAGGGGCCTCAACTCTGGCAAGCTCATCTTTCACCAGTTCTGATAATCCTCGTCTAAATTGACTCTTCTGGGCTGCTGGATTCCATGTAGTGTCAGCTACCCAGTGACGAAATTCTGCTGAGTACACAGCAACTGAAAGCCGCCCTTGCCGAAGATTATGTAATTTGGCCTTGGCTGTGGCACAACGATTTAGGTCATCAAACACTTCGTTTATAGCAGTGACAAAGTCATCTAAGTCATTAAGAAGGTCACAGATTTTTTCCACATAAGGCGAGGCCCATGCAAGGGCTTCATCTGTCAGAAGATTGATTATAAACAGCACTCTTTTTCTATCACTGGTGAAAGGAGCAGGCACATCTGAAAATAAATACGGCATTGGTTCAGGAATCCTTGATGATGGTGGCGATCCCCGTTAAACTTCGCAGGCAGAGGCATGCGTGCATTTGAATCTGAGCCAGCGTTACGCATATTAAGAAGTTGCCTTTGAAGCTCAATTACTTCCTTTTGTTGATCCAGTACCAGGGTTTGCAATTTTGAAAATTTTTCTTGATAAGTGGCACCAAATTCCTGAAGCTCAGCCACTTGTTCACAACAGACTCCATTTTGGGTGAGGTTATTCTGTCACGATCAGGAGCTGGTTAGTCTTAGCTTGTGACTAATGGGCACCCACCTGAAGAAAGCATAGTCGGCAAGCCAGAGGTTGGTAACGTGCGGGCGGTGTCAGTCTTTGAGGAGCAGGCAGGAATCAACGTTGTTAAGGAAAGCAAAGGGCGAAGCACAATAGAGTAAACAATAGACAGCAAAACTGGACAGGAGCAAGATTATTAGCTGAGCCCAATAACCTCACATGGAGGAAGTTCAAGGCTGGGCTTAAATAGGAAGTCCAGGGGTGGAGCAACATGATGTCACATGGCAAGGCTGGGAAAACAAGGGCTAACAAGATTCAGTACAAGGAGCTGTCCAAAGGACCAACTAGCTCAGTGAGACGAGCTACAGCCTGGGATGCAAGGGGTCCGGAGTTCAAGTCCTGACACGTATCTGAAGAGTTGTTCCCTTTCTTTTTTTTTTTCTTCTCCATCTGTCCCAGACCACCATGACGACTTCTCCCGGCCACGACTCTTCACTGTAGAATTTATAAAACAAACATCTTAGACTCCTCACTGTATAAGCACTTCTCTACCAATTCACATCTACTGTTAATAATTACCCCCTTGTGTCCCAAACCGTAAAAGTGCCCCCAAAACGCTATGGGGCTTCCATTTGTGCACCAAATTTTAGTCTCGTTTTGTATACCAATATAGGAAGTAGTTAGATTCCCTAAGACAGTATGTATGTACACCCCCAAACTAGGTAGGTAGTCCCCAATTAAGTAGGTGTATAGTGCCCCATTAGGTAGGTAAATTTATAGGTCTCCCACAGGTCGATATCTCAGTCCCCTATTAAGTAGATAGGTAGTTGTAGAGGAGTCCCAATAAGTAGAAATATAGGTTCCTATTATGTAGTTATATAGGCCCCTATAGGTAGTTATTTGCCCCCCTGTCGCCAGGTAGCGGCCCCATGCAACCAGGTAGATGCCTCTTGTAGCCAGGTAGTAGCCCCCTGTGGATAGGTAGATGCCCCCTGTAGCCATCCAGATGTCTACCGGGGCCCGGTAGATGCCCCCTGTAGCTAATTAAAACAGAATTTTAAAAAAAATACTAGCCTTTCCAGGTTCTCTGCTGGGCAGCAAGGTCCCTGAACTGATGTACAGAGTAAGCGGCGTGATGTGAGCGCTGTGCAAACACATCAGCGTCGCATGGGGCGTGATACACTGCTTTCATCCCGCCACACAGCTCCTGAGATCTCATAGGGCAGAACTTAGGTTTCCGACCTAGGAGATCCAGCGTTGCGGGGGGCGTGTTGAAAGCAGTGTGTCATGCCCCATGCGATGCTGATGTGTATGCACAGCGCTCACTGTACATACAATGGAAAAGGCAGGAGGGTAACAAACCTTCCTGCCCTCTCCCTGTAGGAGCAGCTGCACAGCTAGTCAGAGAGCAATTGCCGGGCGGGTAAGGCGGGCGGCTGCAGCGCCCCGGGTGATCACCCGCCCGTAGGAACGGCCCTGCATGGTATAATTATACAGTAACCATATGGGTGGATCATATCCAATACTACAAGACCACATGCAAGGTTCGTAAAGATTTTTCTGAAAAATAAAAATAAAATAATTGGTTTAGTCCGTTATCATGGTGCAAAAACACCTACTCTCCATAAAGAAGCAAACTGTCACAAATGTAACATGCACTTTGTATCTACTGATATTTTATGTTCATATAGTCTTTTACCTTTTCTTTTTTGTTTTTCAGTCTCCCAGTATGGGCACAATGATGGGTGTCTATCTTCCATGTCTGCAAAATATCTTAGGAGTGATACTGTTTCTTCGTCTGACGTGGATAGTGGGGACCGCTGGAGTACTTCAGACACTTCTTATTGTATTAATATGCTGTTGCTGTGTGAGTACTTTCTATCTGTTTACATTTATATATTTTTCTGTTTTAAAAATAATAAAATGAATGTGTAAATTTTCTGGGCAGCTGGATATTAAAGTACCATGGGCTTGAGGTAGTAACAATTTAAAAAAAAAATCTCATAAAATTCTCAAACTGTTTAACTCCTTCCTGACGGAGCCTTTTTTTTCCCTACTTGCCTTCCCAGAGCCATAACTTTTTTTTATTTTTTCCACCTTTATAGACATATGAGGGCTTTTATTTTGCGGGACAAGATATACTTTCTAATGGTGTTATTCATATTACCATAGAATATACTGGGAAACTGCCAACAAATTCTAAGTGGGGCAAAAAGTGAAAAAAAAGTACTTGTGCCATGTTTGCTGACGTTTTGCTTTTACGCTGTTCAATCTTCGGTAAAAATGAAGTGTTATCTGTACTCTACAGGTTGATACCCATCTGCCAATACCAAACATGTAGGACTTCCCTTATGTTTTGGTCCCATAAAAAAATTCCAAACATTTTCTATTTTGAAATTTGCGCCGCAGCGCCATTTTCTGCGACCAATAACTTTTTTGTACTAACACCTGAGGAATTGAGTGAGGGGGCATTTTTTGCGGGCTGAAGTGTACTTTTTATTGATAGCAGTTTGTAATGCATGCCACTTTCTTGATTAAATTTATTCCAATTTTTAGGGGATGTGAAATGACCAAAAAAACTTGATTGGACTTTTTCGGAGGCGGCGATGCCAAATATGTGTAACTTTTTTATTTTAATTTCTAAATGGCAAAAGGGGAGTGATTTGAACTTATAATTTTTTTTCTATTTTTCCTTTTTTTTTTTTTTACTTGGTCTTTGAGTCCGCCTAGGGCTGGCCACGCCCACCTGCGCTGTAACCGCCAGGTGTTAGCTGCAATGTCGGTAAGGGGTTAAAGGGGTTGTCTCGCTACAATGATTGAGTTTTAATTAAAAGATCTTTAAAAAACAAGCAGCTTTGCAATATATGTTCATTACAAATGTTCTACTGATTTTGAGTTATCCCTGTTAGTAGTAGTGCATCAGCTCCTGAAATCCCTATAGCAGCTGACCTGTTAATCTTTATCTCACTGGCTGTCATTGCTGGTGACTCATCTGTTTCTGAATACAGGTTAGAGCACAGAGCCCCTCCTGCACAGTATGCTTCTGTAGGGAAGGGAGGGGGAGGGCTCTGGCTTCTTTCTCTGTGTAGCTGGATTAACCCTGTGTGTGCCTGCTCCCTCCTGCTCTCTACACAGATTGAGGAGAGCAGAGATGAGGCTGATCTGTAATCAGTAGATGTGACAGCAGTGAAGTGTGTTACTATAATCACTATGTGTCTGTGGAGCTCTGACTATACTAATAGAACAGATCAGGGGGGCATGTGAACGGTTCATGCTCTGCTGTGCTAGTGACACATCGTGATTATAGTAACTCACTTCACAGGTGCCCTGTGTCTGTTCTGACAGGATTTGTTTGTTGTTGCTTGAGATGCTGGAGATTTGTAAGCTAAGCAGGGGGTATAGGAACACTTACATCCCCCCTGCTCTGCTATTAGCATACACAGCTTCACAGACCTCTCCACACTCATAGATCAGCCCTCTCCTGACTCTGTGGAGCTGACAGTGCAGCTGATCTAGCAGTGAGCAGCCTGCAGCAGACCTAGGCAGGCACACACAGGGTTAACTCTGGCAGCAAAGCCCCTCGCCCTCCCCCTGCTGTATAGAAGTTATGTAGGAGAGCATTCTGTGTGCTGAGGGGAGGGGGGAAGAGGGAGGAGAAGAGGCAGACAAGAAGCACGCCCCTGAATTCAAAAATCCTTTGCTGCCAGACACATTGAAGTAGGCTGAAAGCTTGTACTGAGACAACTCCTTTAAATCAAATCTTGCTCATTGTAGCCAGTGAGGCATAACCTCTACCACGTTTACAAGTGTAACTACATTAGTCTGCTGCGTACTTAAGGTTACATGCTGCACATTGTTATCTGTAGCGACGGCTGAGAGCATGCTGTTCTCTGTTGGAAAGTTTTGCAGTTGTCACTTTTTGTATATTAGCGATATCCTATTATCTTTTCAAGATCTGTAGGCACTTAGACCGTTTTCATTCATGTCGCCCTAAGTCTAAAACGCACTTTGTTGCCCATAGCAACCAATCAGAGCCCCCCTTTCATTTCATATAGTGCTTTGGAAAAATGAGGGAGGCGCCCTGATTGGTTGATATGGGCAACAAAGTGAGTTTTAGAACTAGACCATTTTCATACATGTGGCCCTTGGTATGGGGTTTTCCACGCAGCTTCTAAGAGGAAATGCCTGTTTTAGTCCATGTGAGCTGCAAAATGCAGACTGCAGTTTTAAATCCAAGTCATAACAGATATGTCGCAAGCCATAAAGACGCTTTATGATATAAAGGTTAGTCAATACAAGATGTTTCAAATATTTACAACAATGGTTTTCAACCTGGGGTCTGCTGCGATTTACCAGGGGGTCCGCAAAGGAGAAACAGATTGTCCTGCGCTGTAATCTTCTGCCATGGTACTCTTCCATGCACGCTATCCTGCTCTTCGGTCACCAGGCAACAGGTTCTTGTTGCTGCACCTGGAGTCATGTGAGGGCAGAAGCGACGTTGACTTAAGGGTATGTTCAAACGGCGTTTTGTATCCAAAAATCGCATCCAAAAGCGCTGCGTCAATCGGATCCAAAACACATTCAACACGCAGGTTCGTGTTTTGATGCGTTTTTGCTGCAGCAGAAATGCACCCTATAGTTTTAAATAGGGGGTCTGCTGCGTCTTTCGGATCAAGAATTGACATGTCAATTCTTTGAATGAATCCGAAAGACGCATCAGAAAGAAGCATCTAAACACGCATTGGTGATCACTAACACGGATGAGTGTTTTACATTGAAAGCAATGTAAAACACTGCGCATTGTTAGATACCTGTTTGGGTCCATTTAAGGTCTGAAACACGGATCCAAACTCGCATTTAATAATGTGTGAACATACCCTAAGGTGGCTTGCACCGTATATGCAACTTGTGGCTTTACACTCTGCTTTTCAGGACCAGGTATGTTCCCTCCCTATATCTTATTTTTATTATTAAATAAACTTCCTACTACAGGCAATATTGTGTTAAACTGCACCCTGCAGTGCAATTGCACACTTGGGGGATATGTATGAAAACTGTTGAGGTCTAAGACTTTCTTTGTTACCCATAGCAGCCAATCATTGCACCCCTTTATTTTTTTCAGCGCACGATATGAAATTAAAAAAAATTAATATTTTACCTCCCCGGCCCACTTTATTAGGTACCCTGTCCAACTGCTCGTTAACATTAAATTTTAAATCAGCCAATACAGGGGCAAAAACAGTGCATTTGGCATTGACTGGGTCAAGACAATCTCCTGCGTTCAAAACCGAGCTCGTATGGGAAGAAAAAGGTGATTGAGGCCTTTTAATGGCATGGTTGTTTGGGGCCGAAGGGGGGTTGGTTTTGAAAAATGCTGATTCCCGGGATTTTCAGCAAACCCCTCAGGGTTTACATAGAAAGGGCCGAATAGAAAAAAAAACCATGGCGCAGTCTGTGGGGGGAAAAGCCCTTTTTGATGCCGAGGGCAAAGGAGAATGGCAGATGGTTTAGTGATAGAAAGGAACAGGATCAAATAGCCACCCCTTACAACCAAAGGGAGCAGAAGACATTCTGAACGCACAGTACGGCGAACTTTAGGCGATGGGGTTCAGAGCAGAACCCACGGGGCCCTCCCTTTTAGGGAAGAACAGGAAATGAGGTCCCCAATTTTCCCCGTCATCGAAATTGGAAGTAGAAAATTGGAAAAAAAGTTTTCCTGGGTTTTGAGTCTCGGTTTTGCGGACATTCGGTGGTGGGTAGAATTTGGGTCAAAAAAATGAAAAAACAGGATCCATCCCGCCTTGTATAAACGGTTCGGTGGTGGTGGGGGTGTAGGTGGGGAAAATTTTTTTGGGATTTGGGCCCTTGGTCCAATTTGGCTCGTTTTTCAACACCTTGTGGAATCTATGCCCCGAAGAAAGGACAGTTCTGAAGGCAAAAAGGGGTCCCCCCCCCTTACTGCATGGTGTACCCAATAAGTGGCCCGGGAGTTTGGGTGTAGATATAGAATAGATATAGTGGTGTGTGTATATATGTATTATTATATTTTTTATATAATATATAATATTAATATTATATATATTTTTATATAAGGTGGTGTGTGTGTTTATAATATATATTTTTTATAAATCTAGATATATAGTGTGTGTGTGTTATTTTAATTATATTATAATATATATATATATATTAATTTTAAAAATCTAGAATATGTGTGGGGTGTTTTTTATATTA